>CM034147.1:473952412-473957412 GCA_019776745.2 Taxus chinensis | reverse complement strand
ACACACAAACATATGCACACACATACACGCATACGCACACGCACGCACGCGCACACATGCACGCACACGCACACGCACACACACGCACACATATACGTACAAACACACGCACACGTGCACACACATGCACACGCACATGCACAGGCACATGCGCACGCACATGCACACGTGCACACACACTCACACGTGCACGCACATGCACACACGCACACACAGGCCCACACACACGCACACGCACACACAAACACACACACACACACACACACACACACACACACACACACACACACACACACACACCGAGGCACACACAAGCACACACACGCACATACACATGCACGCACACACACATGTGCACCCACACGAATACGCATAAACACACGTGCACACGCACACGCACAAGCACACACACACACGTAAACGTGCATGCACACGCCCACGTGCATACACATGCCCATGCCCACACGCACGAACGTGTGCATGCACACACACACGCATAAGCACACACAAAAACACACGCACATGTGCAGGCACTCGTGCGCACACAAACACGCACACGCACACGCACATGCACACGCCCAAGCACAGGCACATGCACACGCGCACGCAAACACACGTGCATGCACACACACACAGACATGGACACGCACATGCACACGCACACGCAAATGCACACGCACACTCACACGTGCACGTACAAACCCACGAACACGCACACGCACACGCACATGCACATAGATGAACACGCACACATGCACGCACACATATACGTACGAACACACGCACACGTGTACACACATACACACGCACACGCACACGCACATGCACACGCACACAGACACTCACACGCGCACGCACACGCACACACTCACACACATGCACACACATACACATAAACACAAACACACACACACACACACACTCACACTCACACCCACACACACACACGCACATACACGCACACACGCACATACACGCACACACACACGCACACGCACGCACACGAATACGCACACATGCACATGCACGCACAAACGCATACACGCACACGCACACGCACACACACACACCAACGCACATGCACATGCATACGCACAAACATATACACACGCGCACGCACACGTACACGCACACGCACACGCACACGCACACGCACACGCACACGCACACGTATACGTACAAACACACAGACACGTGCACACACATGCACATGCACACGCACACGCACATGTGCACTCACACACACATGTGCACACACACGCACACGCGCACGCACACTTACACGTTCACGCACACGCCCACACACACACACATGCATACACACAAACACACACACACACATCCACGCATGCACACGCCCACGCACATGCACATGCATACGCAAAAACACACGCGCACGCGGACACACACATACATGCACACGCACACGTACGCGCACGCACACACACGCACACGCGCACGTACATGCACACGGATACGCACACACGCACACACACACACACACGCACAGGCACACGCCCACGCACAAGCACACGTGCAGACATAAGCACACGCACACGCACAAGCACACATGAACACACACGCACACACACATGCACACATACACGCACTCGCACACTCGCACACACACGCACTCGCACACGCACATGCACACGCACATGCACACGCACACGCACATGCACATGCACACACACTCACACACACACACACACACACACACACACACACACACACACACACACACACATGCACATGCACATGCACATGCACACACACGCACAAGCACACACCCACGCACACGCCCACGCACACACATACACACAAACACATGCACTTGAGCACACACGCGTACATGCACACGCAAACGTACGCGCACATGCACATGCAGACACGCATGCACATGCACAAGCGCACACACAGGCACACTTACACACATGCGCACGCACACGCACCACACACACATGCACGTAGATGCCCACGCACACACACGGACACGCGCACACACACGTTTATTCATAAACACACGCACACGCGCACACACACGTACATGCCCACGCACACGCACACACACGTACATGCACATGCACACGTACGAATGCATGCACACGTACGCACACACACATGCACACACGCACGTATATGCACGCACATGGACATGGACACTCACAAACACACGCACACGGACACGCGCACGCACACGTTTATTCATAAACACATGCACACGCGCACACACACGTACACACCCACGCACACGCACATGCACACGCACACACACACACATACATGCACATGCACACGTACGAATGCATGCACACGCACGCACACGCACATGCACACACGCACGTATATGCACGCACATGGACATGGATCTCACATACACACGCACACGTGCACACACACGCACACGCACACGCACACGCACAAGCACAAGCACACGCGCACGCTTAGACACATGCCCACACACAGGCGCACACACACGCACACGCACATGCACTCACACAAGCGCACGCACACGCACTCACACACGTGCACGCACACACACACGCACATGTGCACACACACACACATGGTCAAGCACACGTACAAACGCACGCACACGCCCACACACACGCATACGCACACGCGCACGTGCACGCACACGCATACACACAAACACACGTGCACGCACATGTACGCACATGGACACACACACGCACACGCGCATGGACACCGGCACGCACATGCACTCGCTCACGCAGATGCATGCCCACGCGCATGCACACGCACACGCACACACACACGCACACACACACACTCGCACACACACACACGCACATGCATAGGCACAAGCACACGCACACGCCAACGCATAGGCACATGCACACGTGCACGCACACATGCACACAAACACGCACATGCACATCCACATGCACACGCACACGCACATGCACACACACACTCACATGTGCACACGCACATGCACACTCACACTCACACGCACACGCACACTCACATGCACATGCACACGCACATGTACACACACGCGCACACGCACACGCACATGCACTCACACATGCGTATGCACACACACACGCACACGCAAACACACATGCACATGCCCACACGCATGCACATGCCAGCGCGAACACGCACGAACGCGTGCACGCACACACACACGCGCACACACACACACACACGCACGCACACGCCCACGCACACGGACATGCACATGCATAGGTACAGGCACAGATATATGCACACGCACTCACACACGTGCACGCACACGCACTCACACACGCGCATGCACATGCACACACACACACACGCACACACGCACATGCACACACGCGCACACACACACACGCACATGCACACACACACACGTACACGCGCACTCACACACATGTGCGCGCACACACGCACACGCACACGCGCACGTGCACGCACACGCACACGTGCACTTACAGGCACATGCACATGCCCACGCACACACACACACCCACACACTTCCATACGGGCGTGCACATGTGCACACACACGCGCACGCGCATGCACACACACACGCCCACACACTTCCATACGGACGTGCACATGTGCACACACACGCTCACACGCACGCACACATATGCATGTGCATGCACACACACACGCACACGCGCACACACACGCACACGCACACGCACACGCACACGCACACGCACACGCACATGCACACGCACACGCACACACACATGCACACGCACATGCACATGGACACACACATGCGCACACACACACATACACGGGCACACACACGTACACGCGCATGCAAAAATCCACGAACACGAGAACGCACATGCACATGCACACAGGCACACACACACACGTATAAACCCACGAACACACACACGCACACACACACACGCACACACACACATGTACAAGCACACGTACACGCATGCGCACACGCATAGGCGCACATACACGCACCCGCACACACACACACATGCATGCACACACATGCATACACATGCACACGCATGCACACGTGCACACACAAGAACAGGCACACGCCCACGCATAGGCACACACACAGGCACACGCACATGCACACACACATGCACATGCACATGCACACCACATGCACACGTGCACACGCACACACATGCATAGGCAAAAACACATGCACTTGTGCACACACGTACACACACATGCACACACACACACACGCACACACACACGCACACGCGCACATGCACTTGCACATGCACTCGCACACGTATAGGCACACACACACGCACACACACACTTATAGGCACAAACACATGCACACGCACACAAACGCGCACACACACACGCACATGCACTCGTACACGCACTCGCACACGTACAGGCACACACACATGCACACGCACACACGCACACACACTTGCACACACACTCACATGCACGCGCACACACACACACACACTCACACACACACACACATACACATGCACACGGACTTGTACACGCAGACGCAGACGCACACGCACACGCACGTGCACCCACATACGCACTAGCGTACACACACACACACACACACTAGCACACGCGCACAAGCTCATGCAGACACACATGCACATGCGCATGTAATGCGCATGCATAGGCACAGGCACACGCACACACATGCACACGCATGCACACGCGCACACACATGCACACGCACACGTACACGTGCACGCACACACCCACGCATAGGGACATGCACCGGCACACCCACACCCACAGGCACACGCACACACACACTCACTCACACATGCACACATGCACACATGCACACATACACACGCACTCACGCACTTGCATACGCGCACGCACACGCACACACACAAGCGCGCACGTACACGCACACGCGCGCGCACATGCTCACGCACACACCCACACACATGCGCACGCCCACACACACACCCATGCCCATGCACACGCGTACGCGCACACACATACACATGCACATGCGCACGTGTGCACATATGCACGCACACACACATGCACACACACGC
>CM034147.1:473844912-473947412 GCA_019776745.2 Taxus chinensis | reverse complement strand
GTCGAGCCCAGGAGAGAGAAAACATGTAAAAAACATGGAAGCCATTCCCCATTGAATGAAGATGCATTAAAATAGCATGGGAATCCTTATAGAACCATGCCTTGAAACTTTTGGCCATGTTGAAGAAGAATGCGACCCATTTTGCATTAAAACTGGTTGTTGAAATGTCATTCCTGGCCATTACCATGTGCCATAAGTGTTTTTTTTATTTTCTCTCTCCAAAATCCACTAAAATGAAAAATTGACCCTAGAATCTTGTAGATAATTTCACCATCTTTCCATTGATATAAAGAACGTGAAAAACCGAGCTCTGGATCGAAAGATATGGTGATTTGAAGTTTTAGGGAAAAATAAGGCCAAATCGGGTTGCTTTGATATTTTTGGCCTGGACACGTGGCGAGTTCTGATTGGCTGCGGGCCTTCTAGGGGAAAATTTCCCACAAAAACTCTGTCGAGCCATAACTTGAAAAATACATGGAGTTAGGAGGAAATCTTTACCTTTCTGGAAAGCTGAGAAAGAGATCGATCCAATGGTGCCATTTCTAGAAGGTTTTGAGTGCATGAAAAGAAAAATTTTGTGACTGAGGCACAAGAGAGGGAAGAATGAGAGGAGTTAGCCACAAAATGAGTAGGGGGCACATTTTGGATAACAATTTTGGTGACTTAGAGGGGTCATCTGCCTGCTGGATGAAGTTACCAGTTGCCTGAAGCATCCATTGGGCATGGAGTCATGAGTTGTAGCCTGCAAACTGATCTAAACTTTGAAAACCTCCTCTCTGAGCCACTTGGAAACCCACTGAAATGGACTGTGCAAGAGCAAAACCAGCACCACAAAAACTATCTACAAAACTGAAAATCATACATGCTCCAAATGGAACATGTAGAGTGTGCACAAGCACTTCTTTTATTGAAAGCAAACCTACCTACTCTACCCTAATGGAAACAAAGGTGAGCTAAACAAACCCTGCAACTGGTTGTGCAAAATAGCTTCCTTTCTTCAAAATTGGCAACCATGCAACTAATTTGGCATTGAACATGGCTGATTGGATGAATGGAAAATCAACAAGAAACTGGTCTTCCACCCAAATCATCAAGGTATCAGTTGAAGGCAGATTCACTACCTCTTTTAGTTGTCCTGCATTTGGATTGGAGAGGTATGACAGCTGATCCTTGGTTCTTTGTAGCTCATCCTCATGCTTAGAAGCAAGCATGACTAGTTGTGACTTCTCCTTTGGCTCTAATAAAGCCAAATACCTGATTGGGCAAGGTATGATCTGTTTGATATGCCCATGGATCTGATTTTTAACTCCAAAAATGGAGTCTTCTTGTAGACCTTCTTGGGAGGGTGATGTGAAAGAAATGGTAGAACCTTTCTACCCTTTCTCCTCTTCCAATGAAGAACATGAAAGATTAAAATCTTCCAATCTTAGTTCCAAAGAGCTGCTATAAGATGCAGGCTACTGCAAATAAATGCTCTCCTTCATGATAGCAGGCTCAAGTATTTGGGACGTGGAAGATGAAAGAGAGAATGGTGGAAACTCAACCAGTTCTTCTTCATCAAAACAGTCCTCCAAATCTGACAGATACACTACCTCATTGTTGTCCTGATGCAAATGCTCAACTTCCTCCATAGTGTCCTCTTGATCTATAAATTGATCATCATGGTTTCTTTCATCCTCCAACATTGAGTTTGAGAGATCAAACTCTTCTTCAGCACTAGAACACGAGAGGGATGAAGTAGAAAGAAGAACTGAAGGTTCTCCTATAGCCTGCCTTGTGTTCAAAGCCCTTGGATCTACACTTTTCTTCTTCACAGCTAGAATGTGCTCCTCTTCTTTCACATTTGGAGCAGATTCTCCCTCATCTACTACTTGAAGGCAATCTTGCTCTTGATAGAACTCTTCTCCTAGCATGAAGTTTGTCAAGTCAAACTCTTCAATCTACTGCTCTAGATGACAAGTTGGGACTGCAAGATGTTCTTCTGAGCTTTCTTCCTCCATGGCTAATTGTGCAACTTGAATTGAATTGGCATTCCCTTCAAATAGAGTGCCAACATGGACACTACTTTCTGAGAAAACTAATTGTTGGTCTACTTCTTCTTTTTGCTCTTCTTCCGCTGTCACAAAATCAGTCCTAACCACTACTTGTTTTCCAACTCCAACCTCTTCTGAAGGCTTAACCATCAAGGGGATCTTTTTCATCCCAAATTTAAGAGCCCAACTCTTCAGAATTTGAATTTCTTCATCTTTGTTTGGCTTCTCTTTTTGCTGTTGTTTTCCTTGACTGGCATTCTGATTTTTATCCTCCCAACATGGATTTGGGAATGCAAGAGGAGAAGTGGATTGTAACTCAATTGATTTGGCAATTTTTTGTGGTGGTGGAGGAGGTAGAAACTCTTGTTTCTTTGGAGGAGAGGGTATTTCCGTTAGCTCTTGTGGAGGGGATGATTGTTTGGAAGGAAATGGGAAAGAAGAATTGAGATGGGGTGGAAGACTAGGGGATGGAAAAATGGAATTAACTCCTAGGGCAGCATTGACTGGATTTAGAATTTTAAATTCCAAATGAGATGATGTTGCTTGAGTAATGGGAAGAGAAAAATCAAATGATGGTGTAGAACTTACCCATTGACAAGGTTATTCAACACCAAGTGTATAGGCCTCTATTTCTACTATCCATTGTGCAAGTTGGGGCAGCATCTTCATCATAAAGTATAGCTTCTCCTGAGGGCTGAAGTGTCTTGGAAAAGGGCCTGCACATGGACAAGGATTCCTGTAACTAATTCTGAAAGCCTTCATTTGAGCTGCTGCTCTTGATTGCACCATCTTTTTTTTTTTTATTGGTAAACGCTTTTGACCGGAGCTATGAACCAGTGGGGAGAGGGACCCCAACCCTACAAATACGGAGGAAGGAAGAAGGAGAATGAGAAGATGGGGGGAAGAGAAGGAGAAGAGCTAAAGCTAAGAGAGGAAGAAAAAACAGAGACAAAGGAAACGCCAACGAAACGAAGGACCCAGAACTGCCACTACCGACTCGAGGAGTGACCAGCCTGTGAGGAAGCCGCCTGTAGCAGGAAGTTGAAGGCTTGAAGTGCGTGATCTTTGAGGGCATTCAGTTGATCAACAGCTGAATGGAGAGGAAACAGGGCCGCATCTATGTCCACAACTGGCAGGAAACGCTAGTCCAGAGAAGGGTGGAAATTTTGTGCAAACGTGACCAGGTCCCTGTATTGTCCGCTGAGCCAGCAAATATCCCTGCCTGAATCGATGGTGAGCTCGTCCACGTCTTCAATCCACAGAAGTGGGTTAGGAAGTGAGAACTCCACGAGCTGGTCGTGAAGACCCACGTAGTGCATAGCATAGATAAGATCAGAAGCAACCAATTCCACGTCCGAGATGACAGGATGAAGTAATGTGCAAAAGGACACGAAGGTGGACGCGACATTGGAGTCGGTGTGCGGGTGACGGGTGTTGAAGCGATACGAGTCTCCAAGAATGGCTTCAATGGCCTCGGCCTCGGCTGTGGTCGAATACTTGAAAATCATGGCTAATCGCCTCTTGTCAATGGCAGACACGTCTGCCAGTTCTCAGAACTGTCCTCACAGAGCCACTAAAGGAAAACCCACAAAGGACATGGCACTAGTAAGAAGCAAAATGAAGGCGAGGAAAGACATTCCTGGCAGACAGCAAAGCAAGCTAAAATAGAAAGGGATGAAGGAGCAGTCCCGAGGGAAGCCTGACAAGAAACGCTAGGAGATGATGGGAGCCAGAGAAGCATGTGGGAGAACAACGAGGGAGACGAAGGATGCCAGCGAAAAAAGAGATGGGGAGGGAGGAGACCGACGCACGGGGGAACTGCCAAACGTAGTGGAGGCGCGGGAGACTTAGCCACAACTGTTGCTCCGATCGAGGGAAAGGAGAGAAGGAAGACCAGGCCACAAATGATCGTTGTTGGAGGAAAGCAAGGCAGTTGGATTGTCGATAGCAAAGTTTGCCAAGAAATCAGCTACCTTGTTCGCTTCTCTGTACTTATGAGATATGTTCCAGGAATGTAGTTTTCCAAGCCAATAATGAATAGAAGGAAGGAATAGGTTCATTTTCCACGAATGAGAAGCTCCAGAAGAGACCGCTGAAATGAGAATTTGAGAATCCCCTTCGATGCAAAGGTCAGAACAACCAATATGAACCGCCAACTTGACCCCTTCCAGGAGGGCCTGAGCTTCGGTAGAATTGCTAGTGCCATCTTGTAACGGGAAAGAGCCCGCGTGGATGAGGAGACCTCGATCGTCTCTGATGATGCAACCAGCCCCAGAGGGACTCGGATTGCCTCTGGAAGCCCCATCGAAGTTTAATTTCCACTGCCCTTCCGGGGGGGGACGCCAACTAGTATTTTTCCTGAGTAGCATTTTTCAATTTGTGAGAGCCCCTTGCGGATAATAGAACCTGGAGTGGGGATTTTAATGAGAGACCAATGCTGAAGAATGTTGAAGTCTTTGGAGGAAAAGGAGTGAAAAGAAGAACTCTTAGCACTAATACATTCAGAAATTGCCACCTCCAGTTTGGAAAGGAAGGAAGGGAGCTTAGCTTTTTGCTCTCTGAAAAGGCGGAGGTTTCGTTCCCACCATACGTGCCAAAGCAAGAAGTAAGGACTTATAAGCCAAATAGAATTGTGCAAGCAGATATGGGAAAAATTCAGCCAAGAAGAAAGATTGGCTTCAATTCTGCTACAATGAACCCATGCAACGTTCAACTTATTAAAGAGCCAATCCCAACACTTGGAGGTGAAAGGAAAAAAGAGGAAGAGATGATCCAGATCTTCCTTAGCCTCACCACAAAGAAGACATTTAGATGGGCCAAAGAAGCCCCACGCACGCCTTCGAGCTTGAGTGAGAACCTTTCTCTTCAAAACAAGCCAACCGAAGTAAGCAATCTTCGGTGTAATGTGGGGGTGCCAGCATCCAAAAAAACTCGGAGAACCCTTGCCAATTTGAGAAAGGAGTATGTTATAACCATTCTTGACAGTGTAATGGCCAAAGCTATTTCCTACCCAAAATAAACAATCTGAACAATTTAGAAATGAAGCATGGCATTCCTCCAGAGAGGAGGAAAAGAGACCAGCTTCATGAGCAGAGGCGCCGATAGACAAGATATCTTTCCAAAACCAAGAGGGCGAACCATCGGGATGCTGGAAGCCATAATCGGAAACAAGAGAGCCCCAAAGTAATTTCGAAGAATTCATAATACCATTGAGAGAAGGAAGCAGGTTGAGGGGAGGGAAGCCATTCCAGCTTTCGTCCCAGAAAGACACTACCCGACCATTGTTAATCTTCCACGAAACCTGATCAGCAATAAGATTTTTGGATTTACACATAAAATTCCAAATGTGAGAGCCCTTAGGAATCTCAGAACTGGAAAGAAAAAGCTCATTACGTTGCCCTTCCATGTATTTATGAGCCAGGACTTTAAAGGCGAGTCTACTCTTATCCGAAATGAAATTCCAAACCAATTTTTCTCCGAGAGCCATGTTCAGAATGGCCAAATATAGGATGCCTAGACCACCCATCTTCTTAGGAAGCTTGACCAGATCCCAATTAGCAAGGTGGAATTTTTGTTCGGAGTTGAGGCCTTGCCACAGAAAAGTACAGGCCACCTTCTTGATTTTGAGGAGAACAGAGTTAGGGATCTGTAGAATGGATAGCGTGTAGATTGGAATAGATAGGAGCACCGAATTTATGAGAAGCGCACGACCGGCTAGGGACAACCATTTTCCTTTCCAGGAGAGGAGTTTGGCAGAGATGGAATTAAGAAGCCCGTTCCATAATTGATCCTTACCCTTCCCATGAAACAAAGGAACTCCCAAGTAAGAGTGGGGAAGTTTTCCCAAAGAGAAACCAAGAATCTCTTGCAGAAGCTATTCGTCTAATCGTTCCTGCGGGGCCCCTCCCCCCCCCCCCCCCCCCAGAAAGGGGGTAGACTACTTTTTTCTTCTGCTCATGTGACGAGATTTGGACTTTGAGATGTGGTATTGCCATGAACTTACTGATCATTGGGGCCCAGTTACATCCTGGGATTGTGCATCCTTGTGCCACTCATTTGATACACTCTCGCAAGTCTCCCGTTCGTCGATGAGCTTCTCGGGGAGTTTGGTGAATAGTTCTTTTCTCCACTTCCATGAGGACCGCAACTGAAGTCCCAACAGGCGCACAGGCTGTTGATAGATTCTGCGTCGTCAAAAGGGACCTCTTGGCCCCCAACCCTCAAGAAATGATCTCCTTGAAGTATCTAGATGTTCAATCGGCTTTTCTTAAAGTGAAGCTGAAGGGTAAGCAACCCTGACGAATATTGAGAATGATTCCGTTCCCTTTTGGTCATTCGTGTCCAAGGCTATCTTCTTCCTTCACCGTTCATTTTGATCTTTTCAAGGACACAATTCCCCTAATCCACCCGGGAATCCAGAGTGACATATTTTGTTGAGGGTCCCTGGTAATGTTCGATGCCGAACTTGACCATATCTTGTGACTAAATATTCGAATTTGTTTAAAAAATGCTCTGCTGTCAGTCCTAGCATGTTTCTTAAGCTCTTCTGATATGGTCCACTTAAACTGCTTGAGCTCTTTATTCACTTTGTTATGTTCAGATCCAGTCAGCCAGAACTTGGTGATTTACTTTTTTCACTATCTTTGAGGATCTGTCTTCCTCCAAGCGGAAATAGCATACCTACCTCGTCGATCTTTGCATTTCATTAATTTCTCCTGGCTCAGAGGCTCAGGAGTCTTGTCAGCTAGTTATCGGCAGGTGCACTTGTCCATCTTCTGTTAAGGCTTGGCGCAGATATTTTTTTGGCTGGTTCCAATTGCATTTTACTCCTCCTTTTTGTTTTCTTGGAAGCTGGATTCTTGCAGTAGGGCGTTCAACTGCAGAAAGGGCCTCTCCCTGAAGGCTTTCGAGAAGACTCGCCCCATTGTGCTCTTGGTCACTGTATCATCTGTCGAGACAGATCCTTTTTATCCATCCTTGAGGGGATTGGGGGTAACCGATCTCCATTTAACCCTCTCCCTCCTCCTCGCAGCACTCTAAGAGATCCCCTAGTGACGGGATTCTGCTTCGTTTCCCTTTGATGGGATTACAAAGTTCCATCGGAGTGTGGGGAACTTGTCCTTTTCTATTGACTTAAATGCGGGGAGAGTCCAGGCCTGGATTATGGCGAAGGGCCGGCAAACATGAGATGGGGCAGCTGTATTAGTAGAGAAGGTCTTTGAAAAATTTGGAGACTGTGTCGGCAGCATAGAGAGAATGCTGAGAAGTGGCCTTCACTTTGTGAGGTAAGAGGAATATACTGTACAACCAGAGGTAAGAATAGGAACTGGGAAGGGTAGCTCCGAGACTGAGGGAACAGAAATGGAGGGGGTGACAGGTTTCTGTTGTCGCGGGAAGAGAAGATGATGAAGAAGCGGGGGAATAGTAAGAAAGGGGAGAGACACTACCAAAGGGATGGTCCACCTGGTCACTCAGGAGGGGAGGAGGCGAAGAGAAGGGACATAAGGACCTCGTTTTTTGTAGGCGGTGCAACAATGACCTGATGTTTGGAGGGCCTCTATGGGATCAGGCCCCTTCGCTTCTTCTCTAATAGAAGCCAGAGTTATGTACTCTGTCGGGGTGCTTTGGAAGGAGTACCTCAGAGCTTCTTCTTGAGTGTTGCTTAGATCACCCTCTTGCTGCCTTTTCCTTTCTCTTTAAGCGCTGCGTTTCGATGAGAAGTGCATTAACCTAATGGGAGTTGTGAAATCTGATCCCCGAGGTACGATTAATCATTCGTATTCAACACCAATGCTCTGTTCTAGCCGCAGAGTTTCCTTGACCCTCTCCTCAATTGTCTAAGTCTCTTAGTCACTGTTAATGGCAGCAAAGGCCAATTGTCCCCATCTCTGTTATGATTACTTGATCTACTACTGTCCTTCTCAGTAGTTTGGGAAGCCTTTGGGGACAATTGCTATCTACCAACCTCCGTATTGGATGATTTTTGCCAAGCGAATAAATGCGAATAGGTCCTTTCCTCCGTGACATCTCTCAACCTTCATTTAAGATGCAACATCGATGTAGAGTTCCCTCGCTCTTGGGGATGTGCGGATTTGCGTGATTCAAGCTTAGCCCTTGGCCTCAGACAACTTCTGGGTCAAAGGTAGGCCGGACCCGTAAATCATTTTCAATTAAGCAATTTCTAGCTCCTGTAACCATGTCTTTTGCCTTGTGATGGGTAAACACGTTCTATCTACCCACTGTGTTTAGGGAACGGAGTCCATCCTTCTGTCGTTTGCGAGGACTTCTCATGATAGGTGATCAGCTGTTCTTGCCAGCTCTAAGCCGAATCACTTGTCCAACATCCCTTGTGCAGCTCTCTATGTGTCTCTCCCAAGTAAGTTGGCTGCCTCATAAGTGCGACCTGTGGGAAATTGGGTGATAGGGCCCCCCTCCCCCCTCCATTTCTTGGCTGCCACTTGTCCTGGTCATGCAACTTAGTTTAAGTCATATCTTTGGCATAACATGCCAGATGATGTGGTAGAAAACACTCGTGGATCTTTGTGAATTTGAGGGAATGCCTTTTTCTCAGCTCAACTCTGGGTGTCTCATATATGTTTGACCTGGGCCCAAACCCCACCCTAACATCAGGCCTGGGTATTCTCTCTCTGATGCGCAGCATAAAAAACATAGAATTCATGTAGAATCTCCTGTTGTATCTTAAATTTTGAAGCTGCTCAGTAGATTTGCTGCTTAATTTTCTTCTGGCCCATGTCGAATCGTGGATCGTCACATTCTTTATTCATGGTGTTCTATGTCCTGCAGCATTCATTTATAATAGTGGCGTCAGTAAGCCCAAAGACCCTGCTCGGAACGTGATGGTGTTCACTGAGCTCCTCCAAAAATCACTGCCGATGATGATTGGTGGCCAACGGGTCACCACCTTTTGTTTTTCAAAATAGACTTCAATTCATCAGCTACATGCACTGTGATCTTCATTGTCATACATCCAAGCGTTAATAAAATCCTCTAAGCGACGGCCACATAAGTGCCGGTGAAGAGGAATATTGAGTATTTCTCAAAGTGGCGGCATTGATTGTTTAATGAAGACCTCGCCTTGTCCTTTACGACACACCTCGTGTCTTTTTTGTAAGCACCTGGGCAACCAGCAATCATGATTCATTGTAACGACCTTGACTGGGCTTTCCGCTAGCAAATGCAGGCACTGTGCCTACAGTTTTGTCCATCCACGGAGCTTCTTTCACCGTTTCTGAGTCCTGACCTAGATTTCTTCCATATCAATATGCCCAACTCTGAGTCTCTTATGTCAGGTCGCATTCGACCTGGGCTCGGGCAAGTCCCTGATTTCTGACCCTCCTGGTACTTAATATTTTCATTCTTCTCTGTAGAGCTTGGCCTTCCTTTGGATTTGGTAGGCCTCTTGCTTGATTGACATATGTAACTCCTGAGCTTTAGGTACTGACTACCGAAGAAGATTGAGACCCTAACACAAAACGTTAATTATGTCATTTGGATCTCCATTGGATGTTAAGAAGAAGAGGTAGTTTAGCGATTTTGAGCTTCAGGTCGTAGGTGCCAGATATAGCAAATTTGCATAGCAGAGCTACATAGGTAATGCACACCTATATTGTAGTTGCATTTTTTGTAGATGGCGCACGGAGACCCTTATGTTACCATAGGGACAGGACGCACCAAAGGCACCATGTATTTTCATTGTTGCATGGAATTTGGTGTGGCCAAAGTGCATATATGGTTTGATGTAACTATCACCTTTTGTGCACCAAAGGTAACTTACTTGGCGTGGCGTACGAGGGTCTACACAGCATGATGTTGCTTGTTAAGGATGGATCTCCCGCGCTTGATATTTTGCACTGACCAGTTAAGCTGATGTTGCATAGATACAAGGTGTGCCAAAGAAGCTCATGCTTATGTCGATGCAACGAATGAGGTTGGCGCGCCAAGGGGGCGCAAGGTTAGCACTTGCTGTGTTGCACATGCGAAGTGGTTGGCCCTTGAGGGCGCAAATGCCTTGAAGTACCGACATGATGGGTGTGCCATTGTGCAGGTTTTGTCATGTTGCAGGGGGTTGAACAAATGTGCTGAGGAAACAACAACATTACAAACCTCTTCCAGCTATGAATTTCTTCACTGAGGGATATGCTCTGGTTTAGTTTCTTTTTACAGGTTCATGTGTCATTAAGAGGTCTAACCCGTTTTTGAGTTTAACACTTCAGATAGATCACCTTCCCAGCAATCTGAAAGGTGGGAAAAAGCATGGTGAAAATGAAATGAACAACAGCAGGTTTGGGGAAAAAACAAACATGTTCCATCCACCAATCAAAACCATCCACACCAAATGCAAAACCAAAGAACACAAAAATAGCATAGTGAGGACCTCTTAATTAGGATATAACGATGAAAAAATCCATAAAACGGGTCCAACGCATGATCAAAAGTGACACGGGTATGTACCTACAAGGCCTTCAGAGAAAATACCTGATTTTGCATTGTGAAAATGACAGCGCAGATGTGCCATATATAGGCATGAAGTAATAAATGCAGACCCAATTCTCAAAGGGGGCGCAACCAAATTGAGCTATCAACTAAGAACGCATACGCCTTCGGTCAACATTAACACCCAAGCACCTAACAACACGAGTGAATGTGCGCGTTTGGCGCAACTCGAAATTGGATGTCACACAAGATATGTGTGCCTTTGCGCCCCGAAAGTGGCGCCCAACAAAGAGATTGTTGACACTAAGGCGGCATGCTCCTCGTTGGCATTCAGAAACGACTCAACATATCAAGGTTGCAACCAAAACGTCTGTCTGACATGAAACCAGCGCCACAGGATTTAAATAAGGGGTGCACCAAATGTTGATGTTACATAGTCCTTTCCATGCGCCCATCCAAAAGACCAAATGACTAAGTTCGGAAAAACCAGATTTCACCGGGAAAGGGATTTTTGCAATGTTCTATTTAAGGGAATCCTTTGACGAGGATCGGAACAAAATTTTCGTATGGTTATCAGTAAATTTGGCCGACCTTTCAATTTTACGGGATAACAACTTGCTCTTTCTGGGGACTATCCCCTGCGAAAACTTGGGGTATGAGAATCCCAGATCTCATGTGTGTGTCTTAATCCATTGGGTAATAGAGTCAAAACAAGGGAGAACCAAAGGAGACCAAAGGACACACACAAACGAAAGCAAACACACAACTAAAAAAAACACCCAATAACAAATGGCAAACTGTACAAAAGGGGAAAAAAGAGAGTCTGCTCTACTCCTAAGATTTTCAGATGTTTCCCGCTTAAAGGAGCGGGAGCCTCGGTTCCATCTAGATATGAGAGTCGAAACTATTCTCTCCATTGAGCTGCGTGATCTTGAAGGTCCTCTCCATAGGAATCAAATTTTCTCTGTGCATGCCCTTTAAGCTCCTCTTCACTTCATTTTCCCCCAGAAGGATGAGGTCTCTCTCACCTTGAAATCCTTTGCTTACGCTTTTTAATCGAACAGTCTCGTGACTTGATTCTGATGTTCGGTGATCCTGTCGACTCACTCTTACTTCTTTTCTGCGAGCTTCTGTTGCATTACATGATCCTCCTTTTCCAGAGCATTTTGGAATGTTTCATCATCTTCGATAGTTCGTTTGCCAGAGCAGGCAGGAGTTTAGCATAAACGGCAAAAGCCTGCAATCATTGCCATATAAACACTTGAAAAATGTGACAATACCATAGACCTCTTGGGAGTAATGCATCCTGCCCCTAAAGCGTCGTATAACGACTTGTGCACATGCGTTGATTCTCCTCCACTCTTTCGTATGATGGTTCCAAGTTCTTGTTCTTGGATTCTACTGACCATTTCCCTGAGGGTAATAATATGGAGGCGTGAGCCTAAAGTTTATCCATATTCATAGCACAAACTATAACTCCGTGAGGAGAAGTTAGAAAGCATTATCAGCAATAATCTTGTTTGGAACGCCAAACTTCTGACAAATATAATTTTCTCTTTAATGAAACTGCAAACAACCTCAGAAAGTGGCAATGTTTGAGACAGGTATGGCTTTCCAACCACTTGTGTAATTACAATCCGTGGCTATGATAGACATTAACTCTGTCCGACACCGATTTGGGGTTGAGTGGGCATCGATACAATCAATTCCCCTACTGCCTGAATGGTTCGTTGACAACTACCCGACCTAAGGGGAAAAGCAGCCAACCTTGGCTTGCCGCGACTACTGCACGAGGTTCAACTTTGCTACCCAGGTGGTTGTATCTTGGAAAATAGTGTGGCCAATCGTACCCTGGCTCAGATGATCTTGTGTGCCATTCATGGAGAAGTAGAATGGTTCTCCAGGATGAATTATGAAAACTGTCAGTAACGTTTACCTACTGTGGCTTATCGACACAGCATCGCAAGAAGACACCATCTATCCCCTCGTTTGTATAAACCGTGCCATCCCAGATGACATCTTAGCTCCTTCTGACTTTTTTAGTGCGCTCTCTCCTTTGCTGTTATGTTGAGCTAGATATTCGTTGTAGGTGAGGGAAGAAAGTCATTCGGAATACCATTCTCACTAGTCGCAACAAATAGGACAGAAAAGGTAAAATGGGCCTGTCTTCCAGACGGCTTTGTGTTTCTTTGGTACTCATCCTTGTCCTCAGGGCTTTCTGAATCTTTTATTTTCAGCCATAAGCGACATAGGCCCTTCCTCTTCACCAGCTTGGTGGTTTTATATCCAGTTGTACTCCTGAACCTTGCAATCATTCCATTTTCCTCGGAAGCTTCCTATCTCCTGTTGAGTTTAGAATTGATTTACCGCCGTGTCAGGAACCAGTACTACCATGTGGGATTTTAAAATGAATACCTACTGAAATTTTCTGACTCTTTGATACTGGCGAAGGCATTTCCTTCCTCCATTTGAGACTCATATATTTTGACCTGGGGCCAAACCCCACTCTACATCAGGCCTGGGTAGTCTCTCTCTGATGCCGCAGCATAAAAAACATAGGAATTCATGTAGAATCTCCCTGTTGTATTAAATTGTTGAAGCTGCTCAGAGATTGTGCTGCTTATAATTTCTGCCCATTCGAAGCGTTGATCGGGCACATTTTTATTCATGGTTTCTATGTACTGCAGCATTCATTTATGGAAATAGTGGGCGTCAGGAAGCCCAAAGACCCTGCTCAGGAACGTGATGGTGTCACTGAGCTCCTCCAAAAGATCACTACGATGAATGATTTGTGGCCAACGGGTCACCACCTTTTTGTTTTTCAAATAGACTTCATTCATCAGCTACATGCACTGATCTTCATTGTCATCCCAAGCTTTAATAAAATCCTCTCAGCTGACGGCCACAAAGTGCCGGTGATGAGGAATATTGAGTATTATCTCAAAGTGGCGGGCAGTGAGGTTAATGAAGACCTCGCCCTTGTCATTTACGACACACCTCGTGTCTTTGTTGTAGCACCGGGCAACCACCATCATGAATTCATTGTTAACGACATTGACTGGGATTCCTCTAGCAAAGTGCAGGGCACTGCCTATCAGTTTGTCCATCCACGGACTTCTTGTCACCTTCTGAGTCCTGACCTAGAATTCCTCCATATCAATATGACCCAACTCTGAGTCTCTTATGTCCAGGTCGCATTCGACCTGGGACTCGGGCATTCTGACCCTCTGGTACTTATATTTCATTTCTTCTTCTGTAAGCTTGGCCTTGCCTTTGGATTTGGTAGGCCTCTTGCTTGATGTTGACATATGTAACTCTGAGCTTAGTTACTGATCTACACGAAGAAGAAGTGAGACCCAACACAAAAAGGTTGAATTAGTCATTTGATCTTCCATTGGAGTGTTAACAGAAGAAAGAGTTAGCGATTTTGAGGCTTCAGGGCGTAGGGTGCACAGATATAGCAAATTGCAGAGCTAAATAGGTAAGGCACACAGATATTGTAGGTTGCATTTTTGTAAAGGGCGCACGGAGACCTTATGTTACATAGGGACAGGACGCACCAAAGGCACATGTATTTTTCATGTTGCATGGAAATTTGGTGTGCCAAAGGTGCATATATGGTTTATGTAACATCAACTTTTTGTGCACCAAAGGTAACTTGGCGTGGCGTACGGAGGGTCTACACAACATGATGTTGCTGTAAGGATGGATGCACCCGCGCCTTGATAGTTTTGCACTTGACACAGTTTAAGCTGATGTTGCATAGATACAGGGTGTGCCAAAGAGGCGCATGCTTATGCGATGCAACGAATGAGGTTGGCGCGCCAAGGAGGGCGCAAGGTTAGCACTTGCAGCATGCGAAGGAGGTGTGCCTTGAGGGCGCAAATGCTCTTGATGTAACAGACATGATGGGTGTGCCATTGGTGCAGGTTTTGATCATGTTGCAGGGGTGACAAATGTGCTGAGGAAACAAACAACATTACAACCTCTTCCAGCTATGATTTCTTCACTGAGGGATATGCATATGGTTTAGTTCTTTTTTACAGGGTTCATGGGTCATGAAGAGGTCTAAACCAAGATTTTTTGAGTTTAACACTTCAGGATAGAGTCACCTTCCCAGCAGATCTGGAAAGGGGGGGAAAAAGCATGGTGAAAAATGGAAAGAACAACAGCAGGTTGGGGAAAAACAAACATGTTCCACCAACCAAGCAAAACCAGCCAACACCCAAGCAAAACCAAAGAACACAAAAAT
This sequence comes from Taxus chinensis, assembly GCA_019776745.2. Lineage (NCBI taxonomy): Eukaryota > Viridiplantae > Streptophyta > Pinopsida > Cupressales > Taxaceae > Taxus > Taxus chinensis. Next base: position 473,932,673 of record CM034147.1, on the reverse strand, counting down.
ACAAGAGTGAGGACCTCTTACCAGGATATAACGATGAAAAATCATGAAAACGGGTCCACGGCATGATCAAAAGTGACAGGGTAGGTACTGACAGGCTTAGAGAAAATATCACGTGATTTGCATTGTGAAAATGACAGCGCAGATGTGCCTATATATAGGCAAGGAAGTAATAAATGCACCACCAAATTTCTAAAGGGGCGCACCAAATGAGCTATCAACATAAGAAAGCATACGCCCTTTGGCACACCAAAGCACCTAACAACACGAAGTTATGTGCGCGTTTGGCGCACCGAAAGTGATGTCAACACAAGAATATGTGTGCCTTTGGCGCACCGAAAAGTGGCGCAACAAAAGTATTGTTGACACGAAGGCGCATGCGCCTCGGTGCATGCAGGAAAGACTCAACATATCAAGGTGCACCAAAAGGTCTGTTGACATGAAAAACCATGCGCCAAAGGATTTAAAGGGGGTGCACCAAATGTTGATGTTACATAGTCATTCCATGCGCCCAGCCAAAAGACCAAAAATGACTAAGTTCGGAAAACCAGATTTCCCGGGAAAGGGATTTTGCAATGTTCTGAATGTAAGGGATCCTTGACGAGGGATCGGAACAAAATTTTCGGTATGGTTATCAGTAAAATTGCCCTTGTCAATTTTACGGGATAACAACTGGCTCTTTTTGGGGACTATCCCTGAGAAAACTTGGGGGTAGAGAATCCCAGATCTCATGTGCCTATCCATTGGGTAATAGAGTCAAAAACAAGGGAGACCAAAGGGAGAACAAAGGAAACACACAACAAACCGAAAGCAAACACACAACGAAAAAAAACACACAACAAAAGCAAACTGTACAAAGAAGAGAGCAAGCTCTACTTCCTGAAGATTTTCAGATGTTTCCCGCTATAAGGAAGCGGGAGCTCGGTTCCATCTAGATATGAGAGATAGAAACTATTCTCTCCATTGAGCTGCTTGATCTTGAAAGGTCCTCTCCATAGGGAATCAAATTTTCCGTGCATGCCCTTTAGCTCTCTTCACTTGTCCCACAGAAGGATGAGGTCTCCCACCTGGAAATTCCTTTGCTTAGCTTTTTTATCGAACAGTCTCTTGACTTGATTCTGATGTTCGGTGATCCTGTCGACCACTCTTACTCTCTTTTCTGCGAGCTCTGTCAGATACATGATCCTCTTTTCAAGAGAATTTTGGAAAGTTTCATCTTCGATAGCTCGTGCCAAGCGCAGAGCAGGAAGTTTAGCAGAAATGGGAAGCTCGGCATCAGTGCCATATAACACTTGAAAATGTGACATACCAAGAGACCTCTTGGGAGTAATGCGATCTGCCCATAAAGCGTCGTATAACGACTTGTGCCACATTCGTTGATTCTCATCCACTAACTTTCGTATGATGGTCACCAAGTTCTTGTTGCTGGATTCTACCTGACCATTTCCCTGAGGGTAATAATATGAGGCGTGAGCCAAAGTTATCCCATATTCATAGCAAAAACTAATAACTTCCCGTGAGGAGAAGTTAGAAGCATTATCAGCAATAATCTTGTTTGGAACGCCAAACCTGACAATGATATTTTCTTTAATGAAACTGCAAACAACCTCAGAAGTGGCATGTTTGACAGGTATGGCTTCCACCCACTTGGTGAAGTAATCCGTGGCTATGAGGACATAACTATGTCCGGCACTCGATTGGGGATTGAGTGCACCAATAAAATCAATTCCCCACTGCCTGAATGGTTCGTTGACAATAACCGACCTAAGGGGAAAAGCAGCCAACTTGGGCTTGCCGACGAACTACTGGCAAGGTTCACACTTTGCTACCCAGGTGGTTGTATCTTGGAAAAGTGTTGGCCAATAGTACCTGGCTCAGATGATCTTGTGTGCCATCATGGAGGAAGAGAAATGGCCTCCACAGGCTGAATTATGAAAACTTTCAAGTAACTTTACCTGTTGTGGCTTATCGACACATCGCAAGAAGACACCATCTATCCCGCGTTTGTATAAACCGTCATCCCAGATGACATACTTAGCTGCTCTGAGCTTTATAGTGCGCTTCTCCTTTGCTGTTAGGTGAGCTAGATATTCGTTGTAGGTGAGGAAGAAAGTAATATCGGAATACCATTCATCACTAGTCGCAACAAATAGGACCAGAGGTAGAAAATGGGCTGTCTCCAGACGGCTTTGTGTTTCTTTGGTACAATCATCCTTTTCCTCAGGGCTTTCTGAATCTTTATTTTCAGCCATAAGCTGACATAGGCCCTTGCCTCTTACCAGCTTGGTTGGTTTTATATCCAGGTCGTACTCCTGAACCTTTGCAATCCAATTTCCTCGCAAGCTTCCTAGCTCCTGTTGAGTTAGAATTGATTTGACCGCCGTGTCAGGAACCAGTACTACCATGTGGGAGTTTAAAATGTAATACCTGAAATTTTTGACTTCTTTGATAACGGCGAAGGCATGCTTCTCTAATTGAGACATTTTCATTTCGTGAGGCTTGAGAGGAGAACTCATGAACACAATTGGAGATTCAACATCCTCTGAATTCTTTTGCATTAAGATTGCAGACACAGTATGCTCAGATGCATAGCTATACATGATAAAATCTTTGGAGAAATCGGGGCATACCAGGACTGGCACATGGGCAACGGAAGATTTTATTTCTTCAAATGACCCTTTCCCTTCCTCAGTCCACTGGAAAGTTGGTGACCCCTTCATCATGTTCAATATGTGACGAGTCTTCTCAGCAAAGTCGGGAACAAAACGCCTGAGAAAGTTCACCTTTCCGAAGAAAGAATGAATGCCAGTCTTGCTTGTAGGCAGAGTAAGGCTCTGAATAGCCTTAACTCTTTCGGTATCTATCCTTGTTCCTTCTTTGCTAATGACATGCCCTAGCAAGCTTTCCTTCTGTGACTCCAAAAATAGACTTTTTTAGGTTCAGGGAAATCCCATGTTCTCGGCATCTGGCCAATACTTGCTCTAGGTGATCACAATGATTACTTCGTTGTTTAGAGAACACAGTTAAGTCATCTAGATAAACCACAATGACCTTCCCCATCATACCTTTGAATGCCAGGTCCATGGCCCACTGAAAAGTGGTGCCAGCATTGGTTAGGCCAAAAGGCATCCTGCTGTAGGCAAATGTACCCCAGGGAGTAGTGAATGCTGTTTTAAATTGATCTTCAGGTGAAACTTCAATCTGATTGTAGCCTGAAAAACCATCAAGCATGGACAGCATCTCTGATCCAGTTACTGCTTGCAGAACTTGATCCATTATAGGAAGCGGGTAGTTGTCTTTTAAGGAAGCCTGATTCAGATTGTGAAAGTCTACGCATATGCATATTTCACCATTTTTCTTGCGTACTGGCACAATATTTGCGACCCAGGTACTGTGATGGATAGGAAAGATGATTCTTGCATCCAGCATTTTCTAAATTTCGGCCTGGATGGTGCCTGAGATCTTAGGATTATAATTCCTCTGCTTCTGGCGAAAGGCTTTTACATCCTCTTTCAACAGGATGTCGTGCTAGACGTCCTTTGGCTTAAAAGACTTCAGATCGGCGTAGGACCATGCCAATACATCCATGTATTTCTTCAGCAGTTTGACAAATTTCCGCTTCTCCTCTGGCGTGCAACATTTTCCAATGTTCACAAACTGCGGGTGTTCTACCGAACCTAAATTGACCGGTTCGGTTTCTGGGGACGAGTCAGGATCATCTCGCCTCTTCTTTTTCACAAAACGATCATGCCTGTCGAACAGCCGCTCCAGAGAAACTAGGCCCTTCGGGATTTTATTTCCTTTGAGCTGACATATGCCATCGTTCCCTTCAGATTTATCGTCTTGATCGGTGACTAATTCACGGCAAGTGGAAGTGGATCCTTCAAAGTGCAATTCACTAAAATTTTCTGCCTTTTCTAGAAAGGCAATGAGTTGATTATCATCGTTGAATACTTGCCAATGCTGAGAATTATCTGGCACGCTCGGGTGGAAAACCACCTCAATGGTGTATTTGTTTGTTTTCAAACCTGGGTGAGGGAGCATGAGGGACGCTGAAACGGCCAATGAATCAGCCATGTCATTTTGAGCTCTTGGAATGGATTCTATCGAAAAAGCATCAAACTCCTCAATGTTGTCCCACACCGCATTGCGGTAATGCCTGAGCCTCTCATTCTTTACTTGATAAATCCTTTTAACTTGATTTACAACTAGCTCCGCATCACCTTGCACTTTTAGATTTTTAATCCCTCTTTCCTTTGCGGCTTGCATGCCAAGTAGCAAAGATTCATACTCAGTATTATTTGTGTTTAAAAACTACAACTTGAAAGAGAGAGGAATGAATTCTTCCTCTGGAGATATTAGCATGGCTCCGGTGCCACATCCACTAGTTGCATAGCTACCATCGAATTGCAAGGTCCAGATCTTATTAAGATCTCCTTCTTGAACGAGAACAACCATTTTGTCAGACTCGGTGGACAAGAAATAGTTCCCCATCCCTGATGATTCAAAAAGGATTTGAGCTTTGGGGTCCTCAGAGTTAGTGACCAAGTACTTCTTTTGTGATTCTGGCTCCAAAGTCTGCATTACACCTTTGACGGGAATTCTAGCTTTAGACCAGTCCATATGAATTTCTCCACCAACTTCGCTGCAAAAACTTCTTCCCAGCAAAATTTCGTAAGCTGCCGGAATGTCGGCAACGAGGATGGTCATCTTTACTCTTTTCTCTGGGAACGCCGCAAATGCAAATTACGCATCTTTGATTTGACCGATCAACGGAACCTGCTTGGTTTCCAAAGAATAACATCTGCCAAAAGGCTTGGTAAGGGTGAGACCCAAAGCATGGGCAACTTTTACCGGCATGACGTTATCCGAAGCTCCGGAATCAATTATACAGTTACTCAATTTGTGACCATTGATTAGGAGGGAGAGATAGAAAGGCTCTATCTTGCCTGATGCAGATGTTGAAGCAACATTTATGCGAGATTCAGGAGGAGTGGAAAGGATTCCTTTTGGGGAAACTTGATTAGATACAACAGCTTGACTTTGAATATACTTGGTCAATCTTACAAGTTGTTCGGGATTTGACTGAAGGTACTCAGCTTCAGACATTTGGATCTTGGTCTTTTTAGCATGATCTATGATATCAAATGTGGCCAAGGGTTGCGTTGGTGAAGGAATGAGTCCCTCACTTCGCGATGGTGGAATAGGATTACTGGTCTTGGTAGGAACATGAGAGGACTGATTTGGAGGAGAGATGGGGGGAAAAGATTTCCTTGTAAAAGACTTAACAGGGAGTTGAGTAGGAAGAGGATTACCTCTTTTAGCAATGGTCGGAGGCGCGTTTGACACGGCCTTCTCCTTCTGCACATGGGCAGCGACCTCTGCTTCTTTTCCTTGCGAGCGGGTAAAAACAGCATATGATTGTCCGCTCGCATAGCCCTGTGTACCTTCCTCTTCATCAGATTCTTCCTCATCAAATTCCATATATCCGATAGTAGATTCACCAGTCGGTTCACCGACATCTTGATCATCTTCGCCTTGAGATGAAGGTTCTTCGTAATCTTGTTCCTCTTCTTCGATTTCGGCTAGAGCGTTGACCGGAGGAGCCTCAAGCGCCAACCGCGGAGCAGTTGCGGGTAAGCGCGGCCTTTGTGAAATGTTGTTAGGAATGAAATTCCTCCATGGAATATCCCGGTATGAGGAACTGGGGGAAGCCTGGGCCAACTGCTTCTTCAATGCAAGCAAGTCGTTCGCCATCTTTTGAAAGGCCGGATCAGACGAAGTAGTGGGCGAAGGGCCCGAAGATTTAGGCTTGGATGATTCCTTTTTCAATTCGCCAGATATTATCAAATTATCTTCTATTCGAATGGCAGCGGCCTGGGTGAGAATCAAGGTAGCCACTCGCTCTTGAAGGAGCAAGAAACTAACTTTCGAGCTCATAGCGTTTACGAAGAAACACTTTTGATTTTCCGGTGTTGGAAGCATGGCAACAGGGACGCGGTTGATTAATGCATTGAACCTGGCGATAAAATCACGCATGGTCTCATTGGCCTCCTTCTTCAGGTGAGTGATCCGTGATAATAATGCAAATGCATCTTCTGAAGGCTTGTACCTGTCTTCAAAAGCATCCTGCAAGGTGGCCCAACTAGTAATAGATCCAGCTGGTAAATGTTGAAACCATTTAGCTGCAGGTCCTTGTAGAGTTTCCAGAAAAAGGCGAACCGACACATCCTCATGAGTTACATCCAGGATACTGTATGACATGATGAATGCAAATATGTGGGAATCCGTGCTTTGATTTCCGCTCCCGTCGAATTTGGGAAAATTCTTTCAGTTTCCATGAGGGAGCGCGTGAACAGGATGTGGTAATGCGAGAGGACCCATAGCATTTCCCCATGGTACCGCCATTTGAAAAGCCAGAAAAAGAACACGAGCTGGAAGTGTGGTTCCACTGAGAAGCAAGGCACTACAAAGGGATGTGGATGCCCCTTGCGAAAGGTTCTTCCTTTGTGGAGGTGAGACACTCCTAGATGACCGGTCAGCCGAGCTTAGCGTTGAAAAACATGTCGGTGTTACGCTGAAATTGTGCCTTTGAAGCAAATCGAAAGTAGGATCAGTTTCTCCACGAGCTCTCCTGCTACGCGTAAAGGGTTCACCTGCCAGCGTGTCTTCCCGATCTGTGATTTTGTAGTGCAGATTCAAAATTTCTTTTTGGCTGTACTTGCTGATTTTCTGGCTTTTCTGGCAAAAACCAGCAGCATGTACTTTTCTAAATATTTAAAAACTATCCTCTTCAGAAAACCGATTGCGGTTAATGACAAATAATAGCGAGGATAAAATGGCAGAGAAGATTAGCAAGCTGATTTTCGGATCTAATTTTGACTTTTTCAAAGAGTTTCAAACTTTTGGTAAACAGTCAAAAACTCAGATCTATGGCAAAATACTGATTTTTATAAAAACTCAGCGAACTAAAGGTCTCCAACTAGGCCAGATCTATGGATCTTAGAAGAAATTTTTTGATTTGGATCACTTTTGCAAAATTTTAGATTTTTAACAAAAAGTTCAAGTTTGCAAACAGGCGGTGATTTTTCTGATTTTTCTAGATTTTCTCTCCTTCCACTATCATAGATCTGATAGATCTGTTCGTTCCCCAGCGGAGTCGCCAAAAACTGTTGGTCTGAAAATCTGTCGCTTGGGCAGATCTATGGATAAACGAGCCAACAGTGTGCAGGGCATAGCCCCTCTTTGAGTCAGCAAAGCGAAACTAGTTTATTGCTATTCTACCAGCAGGAATCTGTGCAAGTCTCACAATATTCCGCCTTCGGGGGTTTGGGATCTCATCCCAGTAGGGTGTTTCCGACTGCGAAAAGAAAGGAATGAAAGAGAAGATGAAGAAAGAGCAGGTCCGAAGGAAGAAAAGAAATGAATTCCAAAGCAGAAAGGTCAGAAGGTTTATGTTTTGGGATTGGTAGTAAACAGAGCCAAACCTACTTGCATAAACGAGCAAAGCAATACTGATGAATAAATGACAATAAAACAGAAGCAGATTTAACAGAATAAACACATAGATCTGACATAAGAAAGATCTGATGCAAATAACACATGTATTCAGCACAAAGTCTAAATATTGTATTAATAATTATTTCTGTTACAAAAAGCTCAAAGTCTTTTCTCCTCACTTCTATTTCTCATCTGAAAGATATTCACTCATGCCCAATACAACAAGTATTGGGGTATTTATAGAAGAAGGAGAGAAAAGAAGGCAAAAAGGAGCCAACCACTTATTTACAAAGATATTTACAAAATATCTAAAAGTCATGTTGACTTTTGACAACTTGATGGATGACATCATCCCATGGTGCAACATGGATGATGTCATCATTTGTGCCAACATACTCCAGATATTCTCAAAAGAAAGTCGAAGAAGAGAGAGAGAGAAGAAGAAGAAAGAGAAGTTATTCGTCATCATCATCCTGCGGCCGAAAGGGGGTAGACTGCTTCTGTTGCTGCTCAGGTGACGAGATGTGGAATTGAGAGCGGTATTCCATGAACTTGCTGATCATGGGACCAAGTTGATCCTGGGAAGGATCCTGGTGCTGCTCACTGATCACCTCGCAAGTCTCCCGCTCATCTATGAGCTTCTCGGGGAGTTTGGAATAGTCTTTCTCCGCTTCAATGAGGGACCCAATGAAGTCCCGACAGGCCAGCAGGTTGTTGATAGACTCTGCGTCAAAAGTGACCTCTGGCCCCAACCCTCGAGAAACGATCTCCTTGAAGATCTGGATGGTTTCATCGGCTTTTCTTAAAGTGAAGGAAGGAGTAAGCAACCCTGGCGACATGTTGAGAACGATTCATTCCATTTGGTGCATCGCGTCCAGGGCTGCTTCCTTCACCTTGTCGATCTTTTCAAGGACAAATTCCAGCTGATCCACCTGGTAATCCAGAGTGGACATGATTTTGTTGAGGGCCCTGGGATGGCCGAAGATGCCGAACTTGACCAGATCTTTGACTGAACAGTCGAACATTTGTTGAAAGGTCTCGTGCTGCAGTCTAGCATGTTCCAGCTCTTCCGATATGGGTCCCGCTAACGCTTGGAGCTCTTTATTCACCTTGTTGATGTTCAGATACAAGTCAGAGAACTTGGCGATTACTTTTTCACTATCTTTGAGGATCTGGCTCCTCCAAGCGGAAACGGCCATACCCTGCTCGCCGATCTTTGCATATTCATTAATTTTCTCCTGGCTCAGAGGCTCAGGAGTCTCGGCGGCAGTTGTGGGAGGTGCACTGCCCATCTTCTGTAAGGCTTGGAGCAGATATTTATTTTGCTCTTTCAATTGCCTTTTCTCCTCTTTTGTTTCCTGAAGCTTCTTGCAGAGGGCGTCAACTACAGAAAGGGCCTCTCCCTGAAGGCTTTCAGAAGACATCCCCATTGTGACTTGGGTCACTGTATAATCTGTCGGAGACAGATCCTTTTTATCCTTGAGGGGATTGGGGTATGCGATCTCCATTACCCTCTCTCCCGAAGCACTCTGAGAGAAGCGTGTGACGGGCTTCTGCTTCTTTGCCCCTTTGGATGGGATTACGGAAAAGTCCATCGGAGCGATGGGAACTTTCCTTTTCTGCTGACTTAAATGCTGGGAGATCCAGGCTGGACTTATGGGAGAAGGGCCGGAAACAGAGAAGGGGGCAGCTGCAGTAGTAGAAGGGAAAAACGTGGAGACACGTGGCGGCGGCATAGAGAGAACAGCCGAAGAAGTGCCCACGGGAGGAAGGGATACTGCAGCAGAGGAAGACATAGGAAGGGAAGGGAGCTCAGAGATGAGGGAAGAAATGGAGGGGGACAGATCCGTGAGGGAAGAGAAGATAGACGAAGAAGCGGGGGGAACAGTAGAAGAAAGGGGAGAGGACACGACCAAAGGGATGGTCGCCTGAGTCACTCGAGGAGGGGAAGGAGGAGAAGAAGAAGGGACAGAAGGGACCTCGGTTGTTGTAGTGGTGCCGACATCCTGAGTGGATGGGCCTATTGGAACATCCTCTTCTGCTTCTTTCTCTGGAGAAGCCAGAGTTATGACCTGTTCGGGTGCTGCGGAAGGAGGACTCTCAGGAGCTTCTTCTTGAGTGGTGTTGGATTCACCCTCTATGCCTTTTCCTTTGCCTTTAGGCTACTATTTAGATCGAGAAGGTGCATTACCCAATGGGGAGGTTGTGAAATCAACCCCGAGGTAGATTAATCCGTTCATTCGACACCAATGCTCTGTTCTGCGCAGAGTTTCCTTGACCCTCTCCTCAATTGTCTGAGGTGCCTTAGTCCTGTCAATGGCAGCAAAAGGCCAATTGTCCCCATCTGTGTTATGATATACTTGATCTACTTCATCCTCAGTAGTTTGGAAGCCTTTGGGGATAATTTCTACCCCGTATTGGATGATTTCTGCAAAGGCCAAACGAGAATGGTCCTTTCTCCTGAGTTCAACCTCATGAATGACATCAATGTAGATGTCCTCGATCTGGGGGATGTGGATTGGATCGAGCTTAGCCCTTGGCAGACAACTTCTTGGGTCAAAGGTAGGCCTGGCTGGGAAATCATGTTTCAAATTAAGCAGTTCCAGCTCTGCGAACATGTCTTTTTCCTTGTGATGGGTAAGACACGTATATCTACCCACTGTGAGGGGGAAAGGAGTTCCACCCTTCTTTCTTTTGAGGCACTTCTCATGATAGGTGATCAGCTGTCTTGACAGCTCTAGCAGAATCAACTTGGGTCCAACATACCTTGGCAGTCTAGTTGGCTCTCCCAAGAAGTTGGCTGCCCTCAGATAAGTGAACGTGGGAAATTGGGTGAACAGGGCCCCCCATTTCTTAGTGGCTGCCACTATGCTCTTGGTCGTGCGACCGTAAGTCATATTTGGCCTCAACAGGTAGATGATGTGGTAGAAAAACACATCGTTGATCTTTGTGAATTGAGGGATGCTATTTTCCAGCTTCAACTCTGGGTAGTACTCATATATTTTGACCTGGGGCCAAACCCCACTCCGCATCAGGCCTGGGTAGTCTCTCTCTGATGCCGCAGCGTAAACAACATAGGAATTCATGTAGAATCTCCCTGTTGTATTAAATTGTTGAAGCTGCTCAGAGATTGTGCTGCTTATAATTTCTGCCCATTCAAAGCGTTGATCGGGCACATTTTTATTCATGGTTTCTAAGTACCGCAGCATCCATTTATGGAAATAGTGGGCATCAGGAAGCCCAAAGACCCTGCTCAGGAACGTGATGGTGTCACTGAGCTCCTCCGAAAAATCACTGCGATGAATGATTTGTGGCCAACGGGTCACCACCTTTTTGTTTTTCAAATAGACTTCATTCATCAGTTGCATGCACTGATCTTCATTGTCGTCCCAGGCTTTAATACAATCCTCTCGGCTGACGGCCACAAAGTGCCGGTGATGAGGAATGCCGAGTATTATCTCAAAGTGGCGGGCAGTGAGGTTAATGACGACCTCGCCCTTGTCATTTACGACACACCTCGTGTCTTTGTTGTAGCACCGGGAAACCACCATCATGAATTCATTGTTAACGGCGCTGACTGGGATTCCTCCAGCGAAGTGCAGGGCACTGCCTATCAGTTTGTCCATCCACAGACTTCTTGTCACCTTCTGAGTCCTGACCCAGAATTCCTCCATATCAATATGACCCAACTCTGAGTCTCTGATGTCCAGGTCGCATTCGGCCTGGGAGTCAGGCATTCTGACCCTCTGGTACTTATATTTCATTTCTTCTTCTGTAAGCTTGGCCTTGCCTTTGGATTTGGTAGGCCTCTTGCTTGATGTTGACATATGTAACTCTGAGCTTAGTTGTTGATCTGCATGAAGAAGTGAGACCCAACATAAAAAGGTTGAATTAGTCATTTGATCTTCCATTGGAGTGTTAACAGAAGAAAGAGTTAGCGATTTTGAGGCTTCAGGGCGCATGGTGCACAGATATAGCAAATTGCAGAGCTAAATAGGTAAGGTGCACAGATATTGCAGGTTGTATTTTTGTAAAGGGTGCATGGAGACCTTATGTTACATAGGGACAGGACGTGCCAAAGGTGCATGTATTTTTCATGTTGCATGGAAATTTGGTGTGCCAAAGGTGCATATATGGTTTATATAACATGAAATTTTTGTGCACAAAAGGTAACTTGGCATGGCGCATGGAGGGTCTACACAACATGATGTTGCTGTAAGGATGGATGCACCCACGCCTCGATATTTTTCCACTTGGCACAGTTTAAGCTGATGTTGCACAGATGCAGGGTGTGCCAAAGAGGCGCATGCTTATGTGATGCAACGAATGAGGTTGGCGCACCAAGGAGGGCACAAGGTTAGCGCTTGTAGCATGCGAAGGAGGCGCGCCTTGAGGGCGCAAATGCTCTTGATGTAACAGGCATGATGGGTGTGCCATTGGCACAGGTTTTGATCATGTTGCAGGGGTGACAGATGCATTGAGGAAACAAACAACATTACAGCCTCTTCCAGCTATGATTTCTTCACTGAGGGATATGCATATGGTTGAGTTCTTTTTGCAGGGTTCATGGGTCATGAAGAGGTCTAAACCAAGATTTTTTGAGTTCAACACTTCAGGACAGAGTCCCCTTCCCAGCAGATCTAGAAAGGGGGGGGAAAAAGCATGGTGAAAAATGGAAAGAACAGCAGCAAGTTGGGGAAAAACAAACATGATCCACCAACCAAGCAAAACCAGCCAACACCCAAGCAAAACCAAAGAACACAAAAATACAAGAGTGAGGACCTCTTACCAGGATATAACAATGAAAAAGTGCGAAAACAGGTCCACGGCGTGATCAAAAGTGACAGGGCAGGTACTGACAGGCTCAGAGAAAATATCACGTGATTTGCATTGTGATAATGACAGCGCAGACGCGCCTATATATAGGCGAGGAAGTAATAAATGCGCCACCAACTTTCTAAAGGGGCGCACCAAATGAGCTGTCGACATAAGAAAGCATGCACCATTTGGCACACCAAAGCACCTGACAACACAAAGTTATGTGCACCTTTGGCACACCGAAAGTGATGTCAACACAAGAATCTATGTGCCTTTGGTGCACCGAAAAGTGGCGCAACAAAAGTATTGTTGACACGAAGGCGCATGCGCCTCGGCACACGCAGGAAAGACTCAACATATCAAGGTGCACCAAAAGGTCTATTGACATGAAAAACCATGTGCCAAAGGATTTAAAGGGGGCGCACCAAATGTTGATGTTACATAGTCATTCCATGCGCCCAGCCAAAAGACCAAAAATGACTAAGTTCGGAAAACCAGATTTCCCGGGAAAGGGATTTTGCAACGTTCCGAATGCAAGGGATCCCTGACGAGGGATCAGAACAAAATTTTCTGTATGGTTATTAGTAAAATTTCCCTTGTCAATTTTATGGGATAACAAATTGCAGAGGTTTGAATCCTAATCCTACTCTAAATTCCAAGGAGACAGAGATAGAAAGTGCAAAAATTAAAACTAAACTAATAGGTGATACACCAAAGGAGTGGTGAACACTTCTTGTTCATGCAAATTGACAAAAATTCATGAAATGCAACATGAAACATCATACACAGGCTAATAAGATGAAATTAGAGGTCTGAAATGAAACAAGACAATACAAACAAAGGACTGAAAATTGATCACAGAGTCTACACTATTATTTTCACTGTCAAAATCCTTGCATTTGCAACATCAAAGAGGTAGAAACATGTTACAATCATGAAGAAGGTCTGATACTTGCAAAAATCACTTGTTGAAGGTGAAATAAGAAGTTTGTTGTCCAAAAAAAATGTTCAACCTCAAAAAATGAACCAAATCTGGCTTTTACAATGCATGGGTCGAGCCCAGGAGAGAGAAAACATGTAAAAAATGTGGAAGCCATTCTCCATTAAATGAAGATGCATTAAAACAACATGGGCATCCTTACAGACCCATGCACTGACATTTTTGGCCATGCTGAAGAAGAATGCGACCCATTTTACATTAAAACTAGTTGTTGAAACGTCATTTCTGGCTATTACCACGTGCCAGAAGCATTTTTTGATTTTATCTCTCCAAACTACACTAAAATGAAAAATTGACCCCGGAATCTTGTAGAGAATTTCACCAGATTTCCATTGATATAAAGAACGTGAAAAACCAAGCTCTGGATCGAACGATATGGCGATTTGAAGTTTTAGGGCAAAACAGGGCCAAATCAGGTCGCTTTGATATTTTTGGCCTGGACACGTGGCGAGTTTTGATTGGCTGCGGGCCTTCTAGGTGAAAATTTCCCACAAAAACTCCGCTGAGCCATAACTTGAAAAATACATGGAGTTAGGAGGAAAACTTTACCTTTCTGGCAAGCTGAGAAAGAGCTCTATCCAATGGTGCCATTTCCAGAATGTTTTGAGTGTCTGAAAAGCAAAATTTTGTGACTGAGGCACAAGAGAGGGAAGAATGAGAGGAGTTAGCCACAAAATGAGAAGGGGGAACATTTTTGATAACAACACCCACACACATAGGCACACATACACACATAGATACACTCACTCACACATGCACACATGCACACGCATTCACACACACTCATGCACTCACGCACTCGCATACGTGCACGCACATGCACATGCACACACTCACGCACACACCCACACACACCCACACACTCACGCACATGCCCACACCCATGCACATGCACACACACACGTGCACACACATGCACATGCACACGTGCACGTGTGCACACATGCACACACGCACACGTGCACACACATGCATGCACACACGGATGCACATGCACACACACACACGCACACATATGCTCACAAACATGAACACTCACATGCACATGCACACGCACACGCACACGGACTTATACACGCACACGCACACGCACATGCACACACATTTGTACCCACACACGCACTAGCACACACACACACCCACACCCACACCCCCACACACACACACACTAGCATACATGCACAAGCTCATGCAGACACACACGCACACACACACGCACATGCACACACACATGCACACGTACACACACATGCACACATGCATGTAGACGCACATGCACACACGCACACACATGCTCACGTACATGCACAGGGACACACACAAGCACACGCAAACACACAGGAACAAGCACACGCACATGCACACACACTCGCACACGCGCATGCACATGCAATCACAAACACACACGTACTCACACATGCACATGCACACTTACACTTACACACACAGGCGCGCACACACACACACACACACATGCACACGGATAGGCACACGCACATGCACATGCACACGCACACACTCACGCACACACCCACACACATGCGCAAGCCCATGCACATGCACATGCACACTTGCACGCACAATCATGCACACATGGACGCACATGCACATGTCCATTCCCATGCACAGGCACACGCCCACACACAAGAACATGCACACACACACGTGCACACACATGCACACTCATGCACACGTGTACACACATGCCCACACACATGTACACGCGCACACTCGTAGACACAGACACACACGCATGTAGATATGGACACACACACTATAGTGCCCACTTTCCTTTGACACTGTTTAGATACTGATATTACTATTGGTGATCTCATTTTGGACATTATTATGTTTTGAATTAGTATGATGTGTATATGTTAGACCATGGTTTAGTATTGATCTGGATTCAATTATTATGCTTGATGATTATTGGAGACATTATTATATATGGATGATGATATATTGATTGATATGGACAGGTTATTGATGTTGACTTTAGACATGTGACATTTGATATTATGAGTAGCTCAAGTATAGAGATTCAGTGGATGATGATACAGTGGAAAAATTAAATTTTAAAATGATAATGTTGAATTCTTGATATTGTTGTGATTTGGATTTGATATTTATATGTTGCTTATATCATTTTGGATGTTCTTATATGGCCACGAGGCCAAAGGAGGTATTGTTATTTTACAGGTTAAAATATCACAACAATGTTAGGGGACTAGAGACTAACCATATTGAAATTCCAGGTGAAATCAACAAGGTCACCATGGCAACTGTATTATTTGTGTGTGTGGTGTTTTGCTAGGAATTCTATGGGGGGGATTTCCATTATATGTGACCATGGGATATATGTTTTTTATTTATGTGTTCCTTTTTATTATTGTTGTATGTATTTTATTTTTAATGTGTTCTTTTTTATTATTTAATTTAAATGTGATAGTCATATAGTTAAAATTTATTTAAATTTAATTGGGATGTGGAATGTAAGTAATAAAGTTGTTGTCTTAGTTATTAATTAAATTGGAATTATGGTATGTATAACCATAGGGTAAATAAATAAATCATTATGACAAAAGAATGTAATAAATGAAGTCATAGATATTAATTCATGTTGTAAGAATGTGTAAGAGGATGTAAGAGATGTGTAAGTGATGTGAAGGTTTGTGTAAGTTAGTTTTTGGAGTGTAGAACACTTCATCGTCAAAGGAATTCGAAATTGTCCTTAAGGGCTACATTTTGAGGCTTGTGGGACAAGTTAGACTTGTCCCACACCTCTTAAAATCATCCACTAACCATGCCTATGGTTTGGGAGGGGTTGAATTTCTCCTTTTAGGATTGAGCAAGAATGATGTGGCATCCCACTTGGAATCCACATCATCCTCTCCCTCCCTCTCCTTTAAAATTCAAATTTCTCCTCTTGTTTGGGTTGTTGAAACTTTGCTCTCTCATCATTGGGTCAAATTTTTTCTTGCTATTGGAGCTTGCTTTGAGGAAGGATTTGGAAATTATTCTACATGCTTATACCTTGCTATTTTGAGGACTGCATTTTGAGCACTAAAGGAACTGTTGTTTGGGAAAACAATCCCCACTATGGAGAGGTAGGATTCTGACTTTTTAAAATGTTTTTTCCTTTTCTTACATGAATGAAATGGTTATTGTGTTGTGTATTCAAGGGTGGTTGGGTAGATTGCTTAAGGAAAGGTGTAGGAGAATACTATGGGGTTTTATATCGGGGGCATAAGGGAATTCCAATGGCATTGATTTTATTGTGGAGGGAGTTTTGGTTTTGGGATCCACCTTGGAAAAGAAACTGCTTGCATTTCTTACTATGGGGGGGTGTCATAAGGGATAAACTTGGGGGGGCATAAGGAGGGGTTGGGAGATATAAGGTTTATGGGTTGAGATGATTATTGGTGGTATGCATTTTGGTGGATGCCCAATTCCAAATTGGGAGGCATAAGGAGATTCCCCATAGTTCTTACTCTTGATGACTTGCTTGATCAAGCCTATGTATTGTATGAAATGTTTCATATGCAGTTGGGAACTACTTTCTTGTTTTGTACTGAACATTTTATTGTTTGTATGCATTGTGTGGAATGTTTTTTGATGTGATAGAAGCCTTGTTACCATGTGTTGATGTTCATGCTCCATTTCAATATGGTTGGGTCTCGAGGGCCAATGGGGAAAGATGGATTCTCCTTTCCCATTGGATGTCTTGGTTGGGTGGAGAGCGTTGCCTTCCCCCTTCCTTGTTGTGATCAAATGAAAAGATGAAGAAATTAGCATGCTGTTGTGTTGGAACTTGGAGAAAACCAATTTTGAAAGTCCCCTCCCTTTGGGAAAGACATTGTATCCATTCCCACCTTGTAGTGGATGAAATGTATTAATATTGTAATTACAAGCATCTTGTATTGCAAAAAGGAAAGATTGAGGTTAAATTGAGAAATGTAAATGATATTACATGCATTGTATGATGGATTCTGTGAATTGTATTTTGAAACCAAATCAAAAAGGAAAGAGATAAGTTGTAAGAGGTTATCTGATTGAAATCAATGAAACAAATACATCCCTTTCTCAAATTGTACTATTGTATTGCAATTTAATTGCTGTTATGTTTTAAAAATCTTTGCTGAAAAAGGGAGAATGCATGTGGGAGAAAAATGCAGCATTATGTTCCTTGTATTTATTAAAATTTGAAATATCAATGTTGCCTTATTGTTTTGAATGAGAATATGGATAAATTAATTGTTTAGACAAGATTTGATAAGCTTTCCATTTTTGGAAGTGGAACTTGGATTTTTATAGTTGTTAAAGAAAGAACTTTGTTCTTTTTATAAATCTGGTGTATGAAAATAATCAAATAAATGCACAGTTCAAATTTGTAACTTAAATTAAGTAAATAAATAATGTAATTCGGATATAATAAGCTTCGATGAATTCAATTTGACCTCAAAATCAAAGAAAGACATTTTAGAACTTCACAAAAATCAATTTTAGAATTTGCTGGACCGTTTTCTGTCAAAAGATGTAAAATTTATCAAATGCAACTCAATCCATAAATTGAACCTTGATAACACTCTTAAACTTACCCAATATCATTCCTCCATGTTCATTTTACATGTTGAGAAGGAGAAAAACAAAATTTGATCAAAATCTCACAAGTTGGAAAATAGTCTGTTTTGCATTTTAAACCCTGTAGATCAATTTCTAAAAATTGAACCTAAAAAAATAATCAAAATCCAAAATTTATGATTACTATACAAAGAGGACTCTGAGAGATTTTTGGAAAGTCCTTGTTTTCCCAAAATGGAGTTTCCTATCAAAAGTTATGGTCATTTGAAGTTTTTACTTTAAAATTGCAATCCAAAAATTAATCTAACTATACAAAATTAAAATTTAACCTTTGAAAAATATTATCGAAAAAGTCCGCTACCTTGCAAACCTTTCAGCCAATCATGTGATGCCACGTGTGTAATGCCCGCTTCAAATTACCACTTGAGACCAAGAAACAAACTAGGTTTAGCTAGGAAAATTATGTAATAATTTTTTTTGTTAAGGGTGTTTGCAAAGAAGGTTACAAGATCATAGTTATTACAAACCAGGTTTAGGTTAATAGTTAATATTGACTTGTAGAAATGATTCTACAACAACTCACAACAAGCAGAAGGTCAACACAAGGGATTAAATTCATCACTTAGGTTAGGAGAGTAATTCATCACTCCTCTCTGCCCTACAGGCTTACAGGGTTCAACTTGATTTTTCACACACTTAGATTCTTCAAAACATTCCTAAATCATGTTCATTGGATAGGAAATTTTCTCACCTTTCCAACCATATAAATAAGTCCTTCTAACTCCTTGTAAAACTCAATTTATGGGCCGGTGGAGTTTTGGGGTGAAATTTTCCCTCTTGAGCACAAAAGTGCAAATCTCCTCTGTGCACCCACGGGTCCAGTTGGGAGGACATGTGGCACCTCTCGATTGGTGTGGGGAAGAGTAGAGTGGTGGATCATTTAAGGATTTGGAGAATTTAGGCCAAAATCCCAAAGGAAAAATTGGACGCACGCCTCCGCCAAGGAGAAATCCATGCCACGTGTTAATGAGTGATTGGACGGGGGCCGGCGGGTCGCGGGGAAACATTTGAATTTTTTTCCAAGGTTCAAAAAAACAAATTTTCCGAAGGAAAAAAATAATTCTTTGACTTGTGCAAAAGGCCACATGGTGTCCTCTGATTGGACATGGGCCTACAGGGCGGCGGAGCGAATTAAAAGTTCGTGCCAAACGTGTTTAAAGGTCAAAAAGACTTACGTGGGCCCGCGCGTCCATTTAGGACACGTTTCAGTGCCTGATATGTTGCAGGGGTGTGGGACCACTGAAAAAAAGGTAAAATGTTTCCAAAAGAGTTTAAATGATTTAGTTTTCTATTTTATCTGCGTGCCCACCAAGTCACGTGTCAGCACGTGATTGGCTGTGGGGATGCGAGGAAAAATGGGAAAATTTTCCCAAAGTCAATTTTTCTAAAAAGTTAAGTTTTAAAAAAATTTTCCCCTCCAAAGTGCCATGTGGTGACACATGATTGGCTAAGAGTGTTGCGGGGCTGCGGAACTTTTGGGGAAATTTTTCCAAAGTTCAAATTTTGATTTTAATGTAGTTAGATTTATTTTTGGATGGCCATTTTGAAGTAAAAACTTCAAATGGCCATAACTTACGATAGGAAACTCCATTTTGGGAAAACAAAGACTTTATGGAAATATCTCAGAGTCCTCTTTGCATAGAAATCATAAATTTTGGATTCTGATAAAGTTTTGATGTTTAATTTTAAGAAATTGATCTGCAGGCTTTAAATTCAAAACTGACAATTTTTCCAACTTGTCAATTTGATTAAATTTGAACTCCTCCTTCACTCAACATGTCAAACAGACATGGAGGACTGGTCTAGGGAGGGTTTAGAGTGTTTTATTGAAGTCAATTTTTCCATTTTGTTCGAGGTTGCATTTTTTTGGCAATAGACGAAAAAATGACTGTGCAAGTTCCCGTTTGAAATTCATTAAGTTTTAGGGATTCATTCTTAACTATTTTAGTGAATTAGAGCTCCTTAGGTTTTCCTAATGTGAATCCCAAAGTTTTATAACTTATTGTTGAGTATAAGTATGAACTACTCATTTTTAATAAAGCATGAATTGTCAGGATGAAGTTTTAATTCGGTAAACTGTTTTCTTTAAGTCTAGATGCCAATTTATCTTCTAAAAGTGTGTATAGTTGTCTAATTGGTGTCATATAATTGCTTATTAAGTCTTCTATGCAATTCTGAGTTAGATTACAATTCATATTTCAATTTCAATTATACATCTTGCAAGAAATACAACACTTTCCATCATTTCCACACATTCTTTCTTTTCAAAACAAAAATTACAAATATAACAACAATTAAAATGCAATACAACAATGCAAGTTGAGGAAGAGAGGTACTTTCATTATTGATTTCCAGTAATAACTCAACAACTTATTTCTTTCTTCAAATTTCAAAGTGCAATTTACAAACTGTATGACATTCTTTTCCAAAATAGAGAATGGAATAATAACTCTTTACATTTTCTAATGAATCCCAATCTTTCCTTTACAATACAAGGTGCCTTCTTATTACAAATAATGATACAATTCATCCACTTCAAGTGGGAAAATACCAATGAAATTTCTAAAAGGATGGGACTATCAAACTGTGTTTTCTCCAAGCTCCAAAACAACAACCTGCTGATTGCTTCATCTTTTCATCTGATCACAACAAGGAAGGGGGAAAGGCAACACTCCCCACCCAACTAAGACATCCAATGGGAAAGGAGAAGCCATCTTTCCCCATTGGCCCCCGAGCCCTAACCATATTGAAATGGAGCATGAATAACAACACATGGCAACATATGATTCTTTCACATACAAGAAAATTTTCACATTGCATACAATTAACAAAATGCATAGTTCAAAACAAGACAATAGTTCCCAACTACATATGAAACATTTCATACAATACATAGGCTTGATCAAGAAAGCTAACAAGAGCAAGGACTATGGAGAACTCCTTATGCCTCCCAATTCGGAATTGGGAATCCATCAAATGCATACTGCTAATAACATATCATACCCATAAACCTTATATCTCCCAACCCCTTCTTATGCCCCCCCCACAGATTTATCCCTCCCAATAGTAAGAAATGCAAGCAGTTTCTTTTCCTAGGTGGATCCCAATCCAAAACTCCCTCCAAAATAGAACAAGTGCCATTGGCAATCCCTTATGCCCCCATATGAAATCCCTATAGCCTTCTCCTACACCTTTCCCTAAGCAATCTACCCAATCAGCCATGAATACACAACACATTCACCATTTCATTCAAGCAAGAAAAGGGGAAAATAGCATATTAAAAGGACAAGATCCTACCTCTCCACAATGGAGATTGTTTTCCCAAACAACAGTTCCTTCAGTGCTCAAAATGCAGTCCCAAAACAACAAGGTTTAAGTAAACACAAAGAATTCTAAGCTCCTCCACAAGCAAGCTCCAAAACAACTCCAAAAATGTGCCCCCAAGAAGAAATAACAAGGTTTCACCAACCCCCAAATGAGCATGAAGCTTCACTTTTATAGGAAGGGAAAGAGAGACGAAGATGTGGATCTAAGTGGGATGCCACATCATTTTTTCTTCCTCATCCCCAAGAGGAAATCAACATCAACCAACAAATCACAATAAATAAGAATGATAAAATGACTTCCACACTTCAAAACAACCCACACTCCAAAAGGGACTGCATTAAAATTATGTAATGGAAGTGCAATTAAAACTTATAAATGTCATTTCAAAATGCATTATAAATGCCTATATTTACCCTCCAAACCATAGGCATTGTTGGTGGATTATTTTAAGAGGTGTGGAACAAGTTTAACTTGCCCCACAAGCCTCCAAATTTGGCCTCCAAGGTCAAATTCGAATTTCATAAAAGATGGAGTGTTTGACCTTCCAAAATCTGCCTTACAAGACTCTTACATCTTTCTTACATGTTCTTACATATTGACTTACACACTCTTACAACATTAATATCAAAGACAACAAATTTATTAATTACATTCCACATCCCAATTAAATTTAAATAAAGTTTAATTATATGACTATCACATTTAAATTAAATAATAAAAAAACACATTACAAATAAAATACATACAACAATGATAAAAAAAGAACACATAAATAAAACACATATATCCCATGGTCACATATAATGGAAATCCCCCCCATGGGATTCCTAACAAAACACCACACACACAAACAATACAGTTGCTATGGTGACCTTGTTGATTTCATTTGAAATTTCAATATGGTTAGTCTTCAGTCCCCCAACATTGTTGTGATATTTTAACCTGTAAAATAACAATACCTCCTTCGGCCTCATGGCCATATTAGAACATCCAAAATGATATAAGCAACATATAAATATCAAATCCAAATCAAAACAATATCAAGAATTCAATATTATCATTTTAAATTCAATTTTTCTACTATATCATCATCCAATGAATCTCTATGCTAGAGCTACTCACTATATCAAATGTCACATGTCTAAAATCAACATCAATAACCTATCCATATCAAGCAATATATCATCATCCATAATGTCTCCAATAATCATCAAGCATAATAACTGAATCCAGATCAATACTAATCCATGGTCTAACTTATACACATCATACTAAGTCAAAACATAATAATGTCCAAAATGAGATCAACAGTAGCAAGATCAGTATCTAAACAATGTCAAAGGGAAGTGGGCACTACAACGTGGCACTTTGAAGGGGCGGACCTTTTTAAAACTTAAATTTTTAGAAAATTTGACTTTGGGAAAATTTTCCCGCTTTTCCCCGCATCCCCACAGCCAATCACGTGCTGACACGTGGCTTGGTGGGCGCATGGATAAAAATGAAAACTAAATCATTTAAACTCTTTTGGAAAAATTTTACCTTTTTCTCTGTAGTCCCACACCCTCGCAGCCAATTAGGCACTGACACATGTCCTAAATGGACGCCCGGGTCCGTGCAAGTCTTTTGACCTTTAAACACGTTTGGCACAAAAATTTTATTCACTCTGCCACCTTGTAGGCCCACGTCCAATCAGAGGACGCCACATGGCCTTTTGCGCAAGTCGAAGGAAAATTTTTCCTTTGGAAAATTTATTTTTTGAACCTTGGAAAAAAATTCAAATGTTTCCTCGCGACCCACCGGCCCTCGTCCAATCACATGCTGACACGTGGCATGGATTTCTCCTTGGCGAAGGTGCGTGTCCAATTTTTCCTTTGGGATTTTGGCCTAAATTCTCCAAATCCTTAAATATTCCACCACTCTACTTTTCCCCATGCCAACCAAGAGGTGCCATGTGTCCTCCTAACCGGACCCGCGGATGCGTGGAGGAGATTTTCACTTTCGCGCTCAAGAGGGAAATTTTCACCCCAAAACTCTGCCGACCCATAAATTGATTTTTACAAGGAGTTACAAGGAATTCTTTATATGGTTAGAAAGGTGGGAAAATTTCCTATGCAATGAGCATGATTTAGGAAATTTTTGAAGAATTTAAGTATGTGAAAAATTAAGTTGAACCCTGTAAGCCTGTAGGGCAGAGAGGAGTGAGAAATTACTCTCCTAACCTAAATGATGAATTTTATCCCCTTGTTTTGACCTTGTGCTTGTTGTGAGATGTTATAGAATCACTTCTGTAAGTCAATCTTGATTGTTAACCTAAACCCTAGGTTGTGATAACTATGATCTTGTAACCTTCGTTGCAAATTCCCTTGACAAAAGAAAAAATATTATTCCATAATTTTCCTAGCTAAATCTAGTTTGTTTCTTGGTCTCAAGTGGTAATTTGAAGCGGGCATTACACTTAGTATTAGAGCAGTGGTTCAAAGGCTTGGACTATTGGGCACACTAGAAAATTGAGACTTGAAACTTTAAAACTAGTAAACCTGTTAATCTAGAAAACATAATTGCTTGAAAATTGAACATGATAGTAAACTTAGGAATTGAAGAAGAGAGCTTGAAGTAATGAGCTAACTGTTATCTAAAATGTGCCCCTACTCATTTTTGTTGCTAAATACTCTCATTCTTCCCTCTCTTGTGCCTCAGTCATAATTTTTTTGCTTTTCAGGCACTCAAAACCTTCTGGAAATGAAACTATTAGATAGATCTCTTTCTCAGCTTTCCAGAAAGGTAAAGTTTTCCTCCTAACTCCATGTATTTTTGAAGTTATGGCTCGGTGGAGTTTTGGTGGAAAATTTTCCACTTCAAGGCCCACAGTCAATGAGATGCCGCCACATGTCCAGGGAGGTGGCGGGAGTCGAAGGAGAACTTGGTTTTCTACTAAGTGTTTTGGCAAAAAAAATTTCAAGAGGAAACAATTTCCCCACATTCCCGCCGACAAATCAGAAGCTGACACGTGTTCATGGGGGGAGTTTGGAAATTTTGGCTAAGTGTTAGCACAGGGAAATTTTGGAGGGATGGCCCCGCGGCCAATAAAAACACGCCACACGTCCTAAGGAGCCTAAACTAGCGGAGCACGGGGGAGAGTTAGAAATTTTGACGAAGTGTTTTGCCAAAAATCCAAAAGGTGAGTTTTGGCCTGCTGCCCCCGCCAACCAATTATATCTCGCCACGTGTCTTGAATTGGCGGAGCAAGGGGAGAATTTGGGAAATTTTTCCGAGGATAAAATAAAGGAAGATTCAAAAGGGAAAGCCCACCCCCCTTATTGCGGTCCAATAGAATCTCACCATGTGTCAGCTAAAAGAAAAAAACCAAGGTCAAGCCCGCGAGGAAATTTTGGGAGGTCTAACCTGCATCGAATGGGGTTTTGACACGTGTCCAGGTGAAAATTATCAAAGCAACCCACAAAAAATTTAGGAAAAACAAGCCTACATCTAATCAGCACCCGCCACATGTCCTCAACTCACCGGCCACGTGGGGAAATTTTGGAAAATTTTCCAAATGACCATAAAGGTAAAAAAATTTCAAATTTTTGCCCACCGACGTTTTGGTCCTGTTTTTGACCTAAAACTTCAAATCGCCATAACTTTCGATCCAGAGCTCGTTTTTTCGTGTTCTTTATATCAATGGAAAGTTGGTGAAATAATCTACAAGATTCCAGGGTCAATTTTTCATTTTGATGGATATTGGAGAGAGAAAATTGAAAAAATACAAAAGTGTGGGACTTGCAAAAATGGAAGAGGAATCTCTAGATTAGAGGCTTGTTCCTCAACTCCTCTGATTAGCTATTTCACTTGCACAATTGCAGAGGTTTAAACTCCTAAATCTACTCTAAATTCCAAGGAGACAGAGATAGAGAATGCAAAAAAAGAAAGAACTAATGCTAATAGATGATGGACCAAAGGAGTGGTGAGCATTTTTTACTTCTACAAATTGACACAGTTCATAAAATGTAACAAAAACAACATGCACAAATTGATAGCTGTAATAAAGTGTTAGAAATTAGGAAAACAACACCAGTAGAGGATAAAAAACTAATCACAAGGCCTATATTGTTATTTTAACATCAAAATCACTTGTATTCAAACACCTGAAAGGAAAAAATACAGTTGTAGTTTCTAGAAAAGGTTTTTTATTCCACTAAATCACTTCCAAGGTGAAAAAGGGAGCTTGCCATACACAAAAATGTTCAACCCTCAAAAAATAAGCCAAATCTGGCTTTTACAATGCATGGGTCGAGCCCAGGAGAGAGAAAACATGTAAAAAACGTGGGAACCATTCCGCATTGATTGAAGATACATTAAAACAACATGGGCGTCCTTACAGACCCATGCCCTAACATTTTTTGCCATGTTGAAGAAGAATACGACCCATTTTGCATTAAAACTAGTTGTTGAAACGTCATTTCTGGCCATTACCACGTGCCAGAGATGTTTCTTGATTTTCTCTCTCCAACCTGAACCAAAATGCAAAAATGACCACAGAATCTTGTAGATAATTTCACCATCTTTCCATTGATATAAAGAACGTGAAAATTTGAGCTCTGGATCGAAAGATATGGTGATTTGAAAATTTAGGGCAAAACAGGGCCAAATCGGGTCGACGGCAAAAAAATTGAATTTTTTACCTTTTTGGTCATTTGGAAAATTTTCAAAAAATTCCCCGCACCCTGCCGGTTTAGGTGCCATGGGGCATGTTTTAATTGGTCGCGGGCCCTTCTAGGGGAAAATTTCCCACAAAAACTCCGCCGAGCCATAACTTGAAAAATACGTGGATTTAGGAGGAAAACTTTACCTTTCTGGAAAGCTGAGAAAGAGCTCTATCCAATGGTGCCATTTCCAGAAGATTTTGGGTGCCTGAGAAGCAAAATTTTATGTCTGAAGCACAAGAGAAGGAAAGATGAAAGGAGTTAGCCAGAAAATGAGTAGGGGGCACATTTTGGGTAACAATTTTGGCGACTCAGAGGGGTCATCTGCCTGCTGGATGAAGTTACCCGTTGCCTGAAGCAATCCATTGGGCATGGAGTCACCTGATTCTTTGTTTAATACCCCAACTGACTAGAACATTGCAAGGAGGAAGATGGAATATCACCTGATGGAAGCAAGGACTACAAAACATCTCCAGGGATAGCAAGCCTGTGCCAAAGCACTTAGGGAAAGCAAAGCATCCTATAGCAAAACAATGTGCATAAGCACTTGGAGGAATGAAAACCTAAGCTAATATTTACAAGGTGGAGAATTTCCCTTTAGTAACAATGCTTTAGATAGATTCCATTGACTGGAATCTGCAGTTCTTCACCATCCAATGAAGACAATTGGAAGGCATTGTTGTCCTTACACTTTGTGACCATGTATGGGCCACTCCAAATGGCATCAAATTTTGAATGCGTTCTTGGTTTTGCTCTATCTGCATCCCATTTTAACACTAGATCTCCAACTTGGAAAGATCTACTCTTGGCCTTCCTATCAAAGGTCTTCTTGATCAAAGCTTGATCCTTCTCCATTACTTGGGATGCCTGATCTCTTATCTCTTGGAGCTCCATCAACTCTGCATATCTCACCTCCATGGGCCCAAACTCTAGCAACTCTAACTACTTCATGAGTTCTAACGTTGGCAACTCAAGTGACATGGGCAAGATTGCCTCTCTTCCATAAACAAGCCTGAATGGAGAGTTACCTATGGATCTCTTGGGAGTTATCCTATCAGCCCATAAGGCTGATTTCAGTTTGGTATGCCAAGACCTCTGATTCTCATCAAGATTCCTCCTAATGATCTTCAACAAGTTCTTGTTTGTAGATTCATCCTGACCATTACCCTGAGGGTAGTAGTTTGATGAAGTACTTAGGTAGATCCCGTTCTTGACAGCCCACTCAGTCACCTTGGATCCAATGAATGCTAATGCATTATCTGAGATTATCATAGCAGGTATGCCAAATCTGGTTACTATCCCCTCATAGAAGTCTAAGATGCTAGACTCATTTACTTCCTTGAGTGCTACTACTTCAGTCCACTTGGTGAAGTAGTCTGTGGCTGTCAAAATCCACTTATGCCCTTGGCTTGAATTGGGATTAATGACTCCAATAAAGTCCAAACTCCATTGCATGAATGGCTGGTCAACTGAAATTGGATGCAATGGAAGGGCAGGAAGCCTCTCTTTACCTGTGAAGAATGCACAATCCTTACACCTTTTGATCCACGTAAAGCAATCACTGAAAATCTTGGGCCAATAATAACCAGCCTTCATGATTTTTAGAGCTGTCACTCTTGGTGTAAAATGACCACCAGCTAGTCCACCATGGAACTCTTCCAACACCCTATGAATCTGATTTGTGCTAATGCATCTCAGCAACACTCCATTCACATCTTTCTTGAACAAAACACCGTCTACTATGGCATATGGGACAGCCTGCAATCTGAAGTGTCTTCTTTGGGTCTTGTTCATCTCCGGAGGGCATAGGCCTATGCTTAGGAAGTGTATTATACCTTGGGTCCATCAAGGATTGGGGATATCGTTATTTTCTTTACTTTTCTCATGGCTATCTTGCAACGCCAAAACAACCTCCTTTTCATTTGCATGCTTCCTTTTGTTTTCCCAAAATCAGCTGTTCACAAAATCCTTTCCCTCTGACCAGCTTGGTGACTTTGATCTCAATGTCATACTCCATGAAATGAGTGATCCAACCTGCCCTTTTCTCATTCAAATCCTTGTTGAGGAGGAAGTCCTTTACTCCCGCATGAGAGACCAACAACTGAACCTTGTTGTTTGAGACTAGATGCTTGAATTTCTTCAAGCTTCTGATTACTACAAGTACATGCTTCTCAATAAAAGAATATCTCACCTCATAGTTATCTAGGCTTTGGCTGAAGAAAGTAATTAGTTGCTCATCATTGTCCTTGTTTTGCTGTACCAAAATGGCAGAAATAGTATCATTACCTCAAAATGCATAGAACATGAAATCCTTGGAGAAATGCGGGTTGATGAGAGTTGGTGCTTGGGAGATGGCTTCTTTGATTACTTCAAAACTCTCCTTGCCTTCTGCTGTCCACTTAAAAGCCATGCTTTTCTTTAACATTTTGGTGATAGGTTTGACAAGGGCTGTAAAATTTGGGACAAACCTCTGAACAAAGTTTATTCTCCCAAGAAACTCTGAAGGGCCTTCTTGTGGCTTGGCAATGGTAGTGCTCTTATGGCTTTAACCCTCTCTGGATCAATTGCTAATCCTTCTTTGGAGACAATATGGCCAAGGAGCTTTCCTTCATGTGCTAAGAAGATACACTTCTTAGGATTCAAAGACACTCCAAATCTCTTGCACCTTTGGAAGACTTGTCTCAAATGAGAGAGGTGGTCTACTGCATTCTTTGAAAAAATAATGATATCATCAAGGTATATCATCACCATGTTGTTAATCAAACCTTTTAACGCCATGTCCATTGCTCTCTGGAAGGTAGCTCCAGCATTGGACAACCCAAATGACATTTTCCTATATGCATAAGTTCCCCATTTGGTTGTGAAGGTTGTCTTGAACTGATCTTCTTCCTTCACCATAATCTAATTATAGCCTGAGTAGCCATCATATAGTGAAAACCTCTCGGAGCCAGCCACAACTTGCAAAATTTTCTCCATAGAAGGGAGTGGGTAATGGTCCTTGAGAGATTCTCTATTCAAGTCTCTGAAGTCAACACACAATTTGATCTCTCCACTCTTCTTTCTGACTCGAACTAAGTTGGCATCCCAACTAGAATGCTTGATTGGGAATATGAATCTTGACTCAATCAACTTGTTCAATTCCTTCCTCATGAGAGGTTCCATGTGTGGATTGACTGGCCTTTGTTTCTGCCTGATGGGCTTAGTATTTGGATCTAACTCAATGGTGTGCTGAGCTAACTTAGGATTGAAACCTTTCAAATCTTGGTAGCTCCAAGCAAACACATCAGGGAACTCTTGAAAATGTTGTATGAACTCATACCTTTCTTGTTAAGTTGTCATCTTTCCAATTTGCAATGGTTTGTTCTCTTCCACCAAGATGGATACTGAATCTTCTCTCTTGACCTGAATGTTTGCTTTCTCTTTCCTAATCTGATCATTGGGATTGAAAATGAACTCCAAAGTGATAAGCCCTTGGGCAGCTTGTTAGTTCTCAGCTGTACCACTTGGTCACCATACTGCTGTTCTAATTTTTCCTGATTTTTAGCTGAGAACTCAACTTCTTCTTATAAGAAATGGATGATTTGTTGGTCATTCTCAAACACTTGCCAACTTATATTGTTATCCGGCATTAAAGGCCTCACAATCACATGGATGTTTGGTTATACCTTGTCCTTTTGAATGCTTTCCACAATATCAAAGGCTACCCCAACTGTTGTAAGCCTGTCAGCAGCTTGGTTTTCTTTTCTAGGAATGGATTTTATGCTAAAGCCCTCAAAATATTCAATGAGGTCCCACACCCTGTTCTTGTAGCACTTGAGCAGATTATTCTTGACAGCATGCTGCCCCTTAACTTGGTTGACAATCAACTCACTGTCACCGAAGACTTGCAAGTTCTTTATTCCTCTCTTTATTGCCCAATGCATCCCTTGCACCAAGGCTTCATATTCAGCAATGTTATTGGAGCATGCAAACTAAAATCTAAAATCTGAATAATACTTTACTCCTTGAGGTGAAATAAGCATAGCTCCGCCTCCTGCACCTTGTTTACTCCTTGATCCATCAAAAAACAACTGCCATATCTCATTGTCATCCTTGTGGTATGGCTTGGTGATGCTAGGAATGGGCTGATCTTCTTGATGTATGAAATAGACCCCTAGCTCAGATTCTTCTACTTCTTGATAAGGATCAAAAGCATGCACCTTGTTTGCCCATTCATCAAGAGTTAGATACAGGATGCTTCCAGCCTTGGTGTCAGCTTCATCAGTGCTTGGGTGATCTTCTTGATCAAATGTCGAACAGTTGGCATTGATCTGACTTGGAGTGTAGGGCTCAATGTGGAAGTTTGCAATAGGTTCAGACCTTATTGTAGCTTTGGTTCCATACCTCGTTCTGAACAGCATGTGTGACCAATCAGCAGACAAATATCCTCCAATATTGGTTGTGAAATCTCTTGACAAACATAGGGCAAAGAGTGGTGGAAGGTCTATAACTGATACATCTTGTAAAACAACAACATTTGGACATGCATGCAAGGTAAGACTCAAGTTTCTAATCACCCCAACTATTGTTACTGTTGTCCCATCCAACTGCACTACCCCTTTGGATATGGTTTCATATTGAAGTCCTAGTTGATCAGCTATTTGCTTTGGCATCACTGAGCTACTTTCCCCGGAATCAATCATGCAATTGTGCACTAATTGGTTTCCAATGATTAATGAGACATAAAAAGGAGGGGGCTTCAACATTTTACCTTGCTGTCCTCCATGATTCCCTTCAGGCTGGGTAGCATTTGTGAGCACCTTCTCTTGCATTTGGACTTGCTGATTTGAAGTTGGCCAGTCCTTCATGGTAGGTTGTAGAAAATCTCTCTGGCCTGGGATAGATAGGGATTCCCACATTGATATATTTACATTTGTCTTCTTCATCTGATCAATGATACTAAATGGTGATGAAGGATCTCTTTGTTGTCCCTTGGTTTGCATATTCATCCCTTACATGTGGGCAGTAATAACTGGTATTTGAGTTGGTCTAGGAGCTGTTCTTGGCTGCCCTTGTGCATTTACAACTGGATTTTGTTTGCCAACCATTTGTGGAGCCATAAAAGGTTGTGGATTGGTTGGAGCTAATGGTTGTTCTTCACCCAAATTCCTTCTTTTTGACCTTGTGTTGGCTGCAACACCTTGAGAGATTGTTTGATTTATGCCACAAAAACCCTCTGCCTACCATTTCATAAGTGTGGTGTCATTTGGAGCTGATTGCTGCTAGAATGTTTCTTGTTATTGGTTGTTTCCTTGTCTGCCCTCACCCTCCACACTAGTAGTTGTCACCATTAATGCTTGATTCAATTCATCATTGAAGCACATGGATTGGTTGTGAGGTTCATTGCATGGAAAACACCAATCATACTCCTGAGCAACGTTGTTTTGTGTTGGCACCAATGCCTTAGAGGTAGATATAGCATTAGGATTATAGGGCTGAAATGGTCTATTGGCAGGAGGCTTTGCTTGATTTAGATAGCTAGATTGGGTGGTCTTTGGGGTTGATATGGCTGCCTGTTAGGCTGAGCTTGGGGCTGGAAGGAAGGTTTAAAACCTTGAGCTTGCTGCCTTTTGAGTGTAACCAGCTCATTACCTAGATTTTGTAATTGCTTCATGACTTCTTGAAGTTCATTTGAGGCACTAGAAGATGAAGTGGAAGCTTCACTTGAATTCTGATTTCTAGGAGTGGGAATAGAAGCTAAATTAGGCACTTGGCTAGTACTTTGGTTCTCTAAACTTGGAAATAATGGCATTGGAGGCCTAGGAGCTAGATTGCCAGCTTGAATCAAACAATTTTCAGCTCTAATGGCAATGCTATAAGCAATGGGGATAGTTGTGCCTCCCATGGATTGAATCAACATAGAAATATCATAATTTAAATCTTTAAGGTAATAAAGAAAAGCACCTTCTACTGTTGGCCTGACTGCCACTAGAATTCTCTCCCAATTCCTTTGAAATCTAAAATTAAAATCAGTCAGCTGCGCATTGGGAGCTCTTTTGATAGTTGTCAGCTGCTTCAAAAGGGACAAGTTGTCTCCCTTTTCCCCAAACTGCTCATGGAGGGCTATACATAGCTGATTCCAATTTTGAATAGAACCTGAGGCAAGGCTCCTGAACCATTGTAAAGCTTTCCCTTTGAATGAAGATGCCAGTAATTTGACAACTTACATCTCATTCATCTCATGGATTGCACAAATGTTAGCAATATCCTTGACATGATCACCAGGCGAGGTCTAATTTTCTCCAGTGAATTATGGAATGTTCTTCAATGCTACAACTGGAATTAGATTTTGTGCATTGAGGGCAAGTGGGCTGCTGCCAGTGAAATTGACATAGGGGTTGTTTTGTGCCATTCTGATTGGGCTTAGAACCCTTGTTGATTGAATGAAAGGCCTACCAGGTGGAGGAGTTGAGAGAGTTCTATTTGGTGGAGATGGAGACCTTTGGATTCTCCTCCCACTTTGCCTTATTCTTGGAGATAATTGCAGATATTCAAACAACGCCTCTTCTTCTCCAGCTATTGACCTTGTAGTGATTCTTCTCATGAGTTTTCAGGTCTACACTACTAAAACCAGCTGATTCTTATTCCTTGGAGTCACCATATGTGCAATTTATAGCTCTTTTAAGCAAGAAACTTGCAAAAAATACACATCAATTTTGTTGCAATGAAGATGAAGACCTCCAAGCTCCCACCGGGCGTGCCAAAACTGTTGTGGAAAATCAGCAGCACCCCCTGGATGTTGATCATATTTCTAGTTTGATCATACTAGCATCCAGTGTGATTGCACAACAATGAATCCTCTTCCCAAGTGTGGGACTTGCAAAAATGGAAGATGAATCTCCAGATTAGAGGTTGGTTCCTCAAATCCTCTGATCAGCTATTTCACTTGCACAATTATAGAGGTTTAAACTCCTAAATCTACTCTAAATTCCAAGGAGACAGAGATAGAGAATGTAAAAAAAGAAAGAACTAATGCTAATAGGTGATGCACCAAAGGAGTGGTGAGCATTTTTTACTTCTGCAAATTGACACAGTTCATAAAATGTAACAAAAACAACATGCACAAAGTGATAGCTGTAATGAAGTGTTAGAAATTAGGCAAACAACACCAGCATAGGATAAAAAACTAATCACAGTGCATGTTGTTGTGGCAAATCAGCAACACCCCTGGATGCAAATCAGGTTTCTAAGTTGATGTTTCAGGCATCCAGTGTGATTGCACAACATTGAAACCTCTCTCCAAGTGTGAGACTTGTAAAATGAGAGAGGAATCTCCAGATTAGAGGCTGGTTCCTATTATCCAAAATGTGCCCCTACTCATTTTGGATGGCTAACTCCTTGTGTTCTTGCCTCTCTTGTGCCTCAGTCTCCATTTTTTGATTTTCAGGCACTCAAATCTTTCTAGAAATGGCACCATTGGATAGATCTCTCTCTCAGCTTTCCAGAAAGGTAAATTTTTCCTCCTACTCCTCATATTTTTCAAGTTATGGCTCGACGGAGTTTTTTTGGGAAATTTTCCCCTTGGAAGCCCACGGCCAATAGGAAGCTGCCACATGTCCTAGAAGGTGGCAGAGAGCGGGGATTTTTGAAAACATTTTCTAAATGCAAAAAAGAGGTAAAATTTGAAATTTTTTCCCGTTGATCCGTTTTGGGCCTGTTTTTGCCCTAAATCTTCGAACGGCCATAACTTTCGATCCAAAGCTCAGATTTTCACGTTCTTTATATCGATGGAAAGCTGGTAAAATTATCCACATGATTCCATGGTAAATTTTGAATTTTGGTTTAGTTTGGAGGGAGAAAATCAAAAAATGCTTCTGGTATGCACCCATGGATAGAACTGACGTTTCAACAACCAATTTTAATGCAAAATGGGTCACATTCTTCTCCACCATGGTCAAAAATGTCGGGAGATGGGTCTGTCAGGTCACCCATGTTTTTTTTAATGCATTTTGGTCAATGAGGAATGGCTCCCACATTTTTTCATGTTTTCTCTCTCCTGGGTTCGACCCATGCACTATAAAAGCTAGATTTGGCTCATTTTTCAAAGGGGAACACCTTTTTTGCACAGCAAACTTCTATTTTCACTTTCAACAAGTGATTTTGGCAAGTATCAGACCTTATAGGTATTATAACAGGTTTTTCTGTGTCTTTGGTGTTAGAATACAAGGATTTTGATGTTGAAAATCATAATGCAGGCTTTGTGAATGCTTTCAGTCCTTTATATGTGTTGTTTACTTCATTTAAAACACTTGTTTATAGCTTATCAACCTGTGCATGATGTTTTATGTTGTAATTTATGATTTGTGTCAATTTACATGAGCAAGAAGTGCTCACCAGTCCTTTGGTGTATCACCCTTATCAGTTTAGTTTTAATTTTTACATTTCTTATCCCTATCTCCTTGCAAATTAGGAGAAATTAGGATCTAAACCTCTGCAGTTGTGTAAATAATAGATCTAATCAAAGGATTTTGAGGAACTATCCTCTAATCTAGAGATTCCTCTCTCATCTTTCAAGTCCCACACTTGGAGAGAGGTTTCAATGTTGTGCAATCACACTGGATGCCCTAAACATCAACTTAGAACCTTGATTTGCATCCAGGGGTGCTGTTGATTTGCAACAACAGTTTTGGCATGCTCGGTGGGACCTTAGAGGTCTCATTTTCATTGCAGCAAAGTTGATGTGCATCTGCTACAATTTTCTTGCTTAAAAGAGCTATAAATTACACATCTGGCGACTCCAAGGAAGAAGAATCAGCTGGTTTTAGCAGTGCAGACCTGAAAACTCATGAGAAGAATCACTAAAAGGTCAAGAGCTGGAGAAGAAGAGGCGTTGTTTGAATATCTGTAGTTATCTCCAAGAGTAAGGCAAAGTGGGAGGAGAATCTAAAGGTCTCCATCTCCACCAAACAGAACTCTCTCAACTCCTCCACCTAGTAGGCCTTGCATTCAATCAACAAGGATTCTAAGGCCAATTAGAATGGCACAAAACAACCCCTATGTCAATTTCACTGGCAGCAGCCCGCTTGCTCTCAATGCACAACATCCAATTCCAATTGCAACCTTGAAGAACATTCCATACTTCACTGGAGAGAATCAAACTACTCCAGGTGATCATGTTAAAGACATTGCAAACCTTTGTGCAATTCATGAAATCAATGAGATGCAAGTGGTTGTCAAATTGCTAGCATCTTCATTCAAGGGGAAAGCATTGCAATGGTTTAGAAGTCTTGCCTTAGGTTCTATTTAGAATTGAAACCAGCTATGTATAGCACTTCATGAGCAATTTGGAGAGAAGGGAGACAACTTGTCTCTTTTGGAGCAGCTGACAACCATCAAGAGAGCTCCTAATGAGCAGCTGACTGATTTCAACTTCATATTTCAAAGGACTTGTTATTCAAAATGTGCCCCAGCTCATTTTTTGTGGCTAACTCCTTGTGTTCTTTCCTCTCTTGTGCCTCAGTCCACATTTTTTGATTTTAAGGCACTCAATGCTTTCTGGAAATGGCACCATCAGATAGAGCTCTCTCTCAGCTTTCTAGAGAGGTAAAGTTTTCCTCCTAACTCCTTATATTTTTCAAGTTATGGCTCGGTGGTGTTTTTGTGGAAAATTTTCCCATTTGAGGCCTGTAGCCAATAGGAAGCTACAATGTGGCAGAAAAGTTAGGGGGTCGGAGGCAAATATGAATTTTTTTCCAAAAGAGTATAAAAAGGTCAATTTTTAAAGGAAAACCCGCAGAAAAGAGAAGGAGAGAGAATTCCATAGTGAATTAGAGCTTGCCACGTGGCATCCGACCAGTGGAGCACAGGGAATTTTTGAAATTTTTTCCAAAAACAAAAAAAAGGTAAAATTTGAATTTTTTTCCCACCGATCCGTTTCTGGGCCGTTTTTGCCCTAAATTTTCAAACGATCATATCTTTTGATCCAAAGCTTAGATTTTCATGTTCTTTATATCATTGGAAAGATGTTAAAATTCTCTACATGATTCCATGGTCAATTTCTAATTTTGGTTTAGTTTGGAGAGATAAAATTCAAAAACAGTTCTAGTACGTGTCCATGGCTAGAAATGACATTTCAACAACAAAATTTAATACAAAATGGGTCGCATTCTTCTCCAGCATGGTAAAAAATGATAGGGTATGGGTTTGTAAGGTCCTCCATATTTTTTTAATGCATTTTCCATCAATGAGGAATGGGCTCCCACATTTTTTACATTTTCTCTCTCCTGGGCTTGACCCATGCATTGTAAAAGACAGATTTGGCTCATTTCTTGAGGGTTGAACACTTTTTGACATTGAAAACTTCTTCTTTCACCTCCAACAAGTGATAATTGTAAGAATCAAACCTTTTTCACTACTTGTAACAGGTTTATACCTCTTTGATGGTGGAATGCAAGATATTTTTACATGGAATTGACAGTGTAAACTCTGTGAATGCTTTCAGTCCTTTGTTTCTATTGTTCTACTTCATTTTAAGACCTCTAATTACATCTATCAGCTTGTGTATGTTTTCCCTTGTTGCATTTCATGAATTTTTGTCTATTTACATGGCAAAAAATGTTTCACCACTCCTTTTGGTGCATCACCATCTTTAGTTTAGTTTCATTTTTTAAAGTTTTATCCCTATCTCCTTGCAATCTAGGGTAGAATTAGGATTAGAACCTCTGTAGTTGTGCAAAATATAGATCTAAATCAGAGGAGTTTGAGGAACCATCCTCTATTCTGGATATTCCTCTCTCATTTTCACAAGTCCCACACTTGGAGAGAGGTTTCCATGTTGTGCAATCACACTAGATGCTCTAAACATCATTTAGAACCTTGATTTGCATCCAGGGGTGCTACTGATTTGTCACAACAGGACATGGGAGAGAATTCTAGTGGCAATCAAGCCAACAGTGGAAGGTGCTTTTCTTTACTACCTCAAAGCTCTAAATTATGATATTTCTATGTTGATTTAGTCCATGGGAGGCATAACTATCCCTATGGCTTATAACATTTCCATTAGGGCTGAAAATTGTTTGATCCAACCTGGCAATCTAGCCCCTAGACCTCCCATGCCATTGTTTCCAAGTTTAGAGAACCTAAACACTAATCAAGCACCTAATTTGCCTCCTTCTCCCATTCCTAGAAATCAGAGTTCAAATGAAGCTTCTACTTCATCTCCAAGTGCCCCAAATGAGCTTCTAGAAGTCATGAAGCAATTGTAAAATTTAGGCAATGAGCTGGTTACTCTCAAGAGGCAACAAGCCCAAGGTTTTAGACCTTCTTATCAGCCCCAAGCTCAGCCTAACAGGTAGCCATACCAACCAAAAATACCACCTAATCCATCTACAAATCTATATCAAGTAAGGCCTCCTACCAACAGACCATTTCAGCCCTATAATCCAAATGTTATATCTGCCTCTAAGGCATTGGTGCCAACACAAAACAATGTTGCTCAGGA
This sequence comes from Taxus chinensis, assembly GCA_019776745.2. Classification (NCBI taxonomy): domain Eukaryota; kingdom Viridiplantae; phylum Streptophyta; class Pinopsida; order Cupressales; family Taxaceae; genus Taxus; species Taxus chinensis. The sequence goes on along the minus strand of CM034147.1, from coordinate 473,895,211 downwards.
GTATGATTGGTGTTTTCCATGCAATGAACCTCACAAACAATCTATGTGTTTCAATGGTTCCTTGAATCAAGCATTAATGGTGACAACTACTGGTGTGGAAGGTGAGGGCATTCAAGGAAACAACCAACAACAAGAAAAATTCTAACAGCAATCAGCCCCAAATGACACCACACTTGTGAACTGGCAGGCAGAGGATTTTTGTGGCATGAATCAGATAGTCTCTCAAGGTGTTGCAGCCAACACAAGGTCAAAAATAAGGAATTTGGGTGAAGAGCAGCCATTATCTCCAACCAATCTCCAACCTTCTATGGCTCCACAAATGGTTGGTAAACAAAATCCAATTTCAAATGCAAAAGGGCAGCCAAGAACAGCTCCTAGACCAACTCAAATACCAGTTGTTGTTGCCCACATGCAAGGAGTGAATGTGCCAACCAAGGGACAACAAAGAGATCCTTCATCACCATTCAGTATTATTGATCAGATGAAGAAGACAAATGTAAATATATCAATGTGGGAATCCCTATCTATCCCAGGCCAAAGAGATTTGCTACAAGCTTCCATGAAGGACTGGCCAACTTCGAATTAGTAAGTTCATATGCAAGATAAGGTGCTCACAAATGTTGGTCAGCCTGAGGGGAATAATGGAGAAAAGTAAGGTAAAATGTTGAAGCCCCTTCCTTTCCATGTTTCATTAATCATTGGAAATCAGTTAGTGCACAATTGCATGATAGATTCTGAGGCAAGTAGCTCAGGGATGCCTAAACAAATACTTGATCAGCTGGGGCTCCAATATGAAACCATATCCAAAAGGGTAGTGCAGCTGGATGGGACAGCAGTAACAATAGTTAGAGTGATTAGAAACTTGAGTCTTAGCTTGCATGCATGTCTAAATGTCGTTGTCTTACAAGATGTATCAGTTATAGACCTTCCACCACTCTTTGCCCTATGCTTGTCAAGGGACTTCACAGCTAAGATTGGAGGATATTTTTTTGCTAATTGGTCACACATGCTGTTCAAAATGAGGTATGGAACCAAAGCTACAATCAATTCTGAACCTATTGCAAACTTCCACATTGAGCCCTACACTCCAAGTCAGATCAATGCCAATTTTTTTGCATTTGATCAAGAAGATCACCCAAGCACTCATGAAGCTGACACCAATGTTGGAATCATCCCGGATCTAACTCTTGATGAATGGGAAAACAAGGTACATGCTTTTGATCCTTATCGAGAAGTACAGGAATCTGAGCTAGTGGTCTATTGCATACATAAAGAAGATCAACCCATTCCTAGCATCACCAATCCAAACCATAAAGATGACAATGAGTTATGGCAGCTGTTTTTTGATGGATCAAGGAGTAGACAAGGTGCAGGAGGTGGAGCCATGCTTGTTTCACCTCAAGGAGTAAATTACTATTCATATGTTAGATTTCAGTTTGTATGCTCCAATAACACTGCTGAATATGAAGCCTTGGTGCAAGGGATGCATTGGGCAATAAAGAGAGGAATAAAGAACTTGCAAGTCTTTGGTGACAGTGAATTGATTGTAAATCAGGTCAAAGGACAACATGCCACCAAAAATTATCTACTTAATTGCTATAAGAACAGGGTGTGGGACCTCATGGAAGATTTTGAAGGTTTTGGAATCAAATCTATTCCTAGGAATGAGAACCAAGCTGCTGACAAGCTTGCAGCAGTAGGGGCAGCCTTTGACATTATGGAAAGCATTCAACAAGATAAGGTACAGCCAAACATACACGTGATTGTGAGGCCTTCAGTGCCGAATAACAATGTCAGTTGGCAAATGTTTGAAAATGACGAGAAATTCATCCATTTCTTACAAGAAGAAGCTGAGTTCTCAACTAAGAATCAAGAAAAATTGGAACAGCAGTATGGTGACCAAGTGGTACAGCTGAGAACTAATAAGCTGCCCAAGGGACTTATCAATTTGGAGTCCATTTTCAATCCCAATGATCAGTTTAGGAAAGAGAAAGCAAACATTTAGGTCAAGAGAGAAGATTCAGTATCCATCTTGGTGGAAGAGAACAAACCATTGCAAATTGGAAAGATGACAACTGAACAAGAAAGGTATGAGTTCATGCAGCTATGTCAAGATGTCCCTGATGTGTTTGCTTGGAGCTATGAAGACTTGAAAGGTTTCTATTATCCAAAATGGTGCCCCAGCTCGTTTTTGTGGCTAACTCCTTGTGTTCTTGCCTCTCTTGTGCCTCAGTCTACTTTTTTTAATTTTCAGACACTCAAGGTTTTCTAGAAATGGCACCATCTGATAGAGCTCTCTCTCAGCTTTCCAGAAAGGTAAAGTTTGTCTCCTAACTCGTTATATTTTTGAAGTTATGGCTCAGAGGAGTTTTTGTGGAAAATTTTCCCATCTGAGGCCCGCAGCTAATAGGAAGCTGCCAAGTGGCAGAGGAGTTCGGGGGTCGGAGGCAAATTTAAATTTTTTCCAAGTATTTTGGTCAAAGGTTCAAATGGAAATTTTTTCCCGCAAGGCCCACAAACCAATTAGGTTGTGACATGTGTCCCGACCGAGCGGGGCGTGGGGGAAAAATGAAATTTTTCCAAAGTCTAAAAATGTCAAAATTTCAAAAGAAAACCCGCGGGAGGCAAAGGAGTGAGATTTCTAGAATGAATCAAAGCTTTCCATGTGGCATCTAACCAGTGGAGTGTGGGGAATTTTTGAAAAAAATTCCAAAGACAAGAAAAAGGTAAAATTTGAAAAATTTTCCCACCGATCCGTTTTTTCGGCCGTTTTTACCCTAAATCTTCAAACGATCATATCTTTTGATCCAGAGCTCTGATTTTCACATTCTTTATATCATTGGAAATTTGTTAAAATTCTCTACATGATTCCATGGTCAATTTCTAATTTTGGTTTAGTTTGGAGAGAGAAAATTCAAAAATAGTTATAGTACGTGTCCATGGCCAGAAATGACATTTCAACAACCAAATTTAAAACAAAATGGGTCGCATTCTTCTCCAACATGGTCAAAAATCATAGGGTATGGGTTTGTAAGGTCCTCCATGCTGTTTTAATGCATTTTCCATCAATGAGGAATGGGATCCCATGTTTTTTACGTTTTCTCTCTCCTAGGCTCGACCCATGCATTGTAAAAGCTAGATTTGGCTCATTTCTTGAGGGTTGAACACTTTTTGGCATAGAAAACTTCTTCTTTCACCTCCAGCAAGTGATAGTTGTAAGAATCAGACCTTTTTCAAGTATTGTAGAAGGTTTATACCTCTTTGAGGGTGGAATGCAAGATATTTTTACATGGAATCGACAGTGTAAACTCTGTGAATGCTTTCAGTCCTATGTTTGTATTGTTTTACTTCATTTTAAGACCTCTAATTACATCTATCAGCTTGTGTATGTTTTCCCTTGTTGCATTTCATGAATTTTTGTCTATTTACATGGCAAAAAATGTTTCATTACTCCTTTTGGTGCATCACCATCTTTAGTTTAGTTTCATTTTTGCATTTTTATCCCTGTCTCCTTGCAATCTAGGGTAGAATTAGGATTAGAACCTCTGTAGTTGTGCAAAATATAGATCTAAATCAGAGGAGTTTGAGGAACCAGCCTCTAATCTAGAGATTCCTCTCTCATTTTCACAACTCCCACACTTAGAGAGAGGTTTCCATGTTGTGCAATCACTCTAGATGCTCTAAACATCAATTCAGAACCTTGATTTGCATCCACGGGTGCTGCTGATTTGCAACAACAGTTTTGGCACGCCCGGTGGGACATTAGAGGTCTCATTTTTACTGTAGAAAAGTTGATGTGAATCTGCTACAATTTTCTTGCTTGAAAAGAGCTATAATTTGCACATCTGGTGACTCCAAGGGGAAGAATCAATTGGTTTTAGCTGTGCAGGCCTGAAAACTCATGAGAAGAATCACTACAAGGTCAAGAGTTGGAGAAGAAGAAGTGATGTTTGAATACCTGCAGTTATCTCCAAGAGTAAGGAAAAGTGGGAAGAGAATCCAAAGGTCTCCATCTCCACTAAACAGAACTCTCTCAACTCCTCCACCTGGTAGGCCTTTCATTCAATCAACAAGAGTTCTAAGGCCAATTAGAATGGCACAAAACAACACCTATGTCAATTTCACTGGCAGCAGCCCACTTGCTCTCAATGCATAACATCCAATTCCAATTGCATCCTTGAAGAACATTCCATACTTCACTGGAGAGAATCAGACTACTCCAGGTGATCATGTTAAAGACATTGCCAACCTTTGTGTAATTCATGAAATCAATGAGATGCAAGTGGCTGTCAAGTTGTTGGCATCTTCATTCAAGGGGAAAGCATTGCAATGGTTTAGAAACCTTGGAGCTGGATCAATCACAAATTGGAATCAGCTATGTATAGCACTTCATGAGAAATTTAGAGAGAAGGGAGACAACTTGTCTCTTTTGGAGTAGCTAACAACCATCAAGAGAGCTCCCAATGAGTAGCTGACCGATTTCAACTTCAGATTTCAAAAGACTTGGGAGAGAATTCCAGTGGCAGTCAGGCCAACAGCAGAAAGTGCTTTTCTCTACTATCTCAAAGCTCTAAATTTTGATATTTCTATGTTGATTCAGTCTATGGGAGGCATAACTATCCCTATGGCTTATAGCATTGTCATTAGGGCTGAAAATTGTTTGTTCCAAGCTAGCAAACTTGCCCCTAGACCTCCCATGCCATTGTTTCCAAGTTTAGAGAATCCAAACACCAATCAAGCACCTAATTTGACTCCTTCTCCCACTCCCAGAAATCAGAGTTCAAATGAAGCTTCTACTTCATCTCCAAGTGCCCCAAATGAGCTTCAAGAAGTCATGAAGCAACTGTAAAACCTAGGCAATGAGTTGGTTACTCTCAACAGGCGACAAGCCCAAGCTTTTAGACCTTCTTACCAGCCCCAAGCTTAGCCTAACAGGCAGCCATACCAACCACAAAGACCACCTAATCTAGCTGCAAATATGAATCAAACATGGCCTCCTGCCAATAGACCATTTCAACCCTACAATCCAAATGCCATATCTGCCTCTAAGCCATTGGTGCCAACACAAAACAACATTACTCAGGAGTATGACTGGTGTTTTCCATGCAATGAACCTCATAACCAATCCATGTGCTTCAATGGTCCTTTGAATCAAGCATTAATGGTGACAACTACTGGTGTGGTGGGTGAGGGAAGTCAAGGAAACAACCAACAACAAGAAACATTCCAACAACAATCAGCTCCAAATGACACCACATTGGTAAATTTGGCAAGTAGAGGATTTTTGTGGCATGAATCAAACGATCTCTCAAGGTGTTGCAGCCAACACAAGGTCAAAAAGAAGGAATTTGGGTGAAGAACAGCCATTAGCTCCAACCAATCCACAACCTTCCATGGCTCCACAAATGGTTGGCAAGAAAAATCCAATTTCAAATGCACAAGGGCAGCCAAGAACAGCTCCTAGACCAACTCAAATACCAGTTATTGCTGCCCACGTGCAAGGAGTGAATGTACAAGCAAAGGGACAACAAAGAGATCCTTCATCACCATTCAGTATCATTGATCAGATGAAGAAGACAAATGTTAATATATCAATGTGGGAATCCCTATCTATCCCAGGCCAAAGAGACTTGTTACAAGTTGCCATGCAGGAGTGGCCAACTTCGAATCAACAAGTTCAAATGCAAGAGAAAGTGCTCACAAATGCTGCCCAACCTAAGGGAAATCATGGAGGACAGCAAGGTAAAATGTTGAAGGCCCCTCCTTTCTATGTTTCATTAATCATTGGAAATCAGTTAGTGCACAATTGCATGATAGATTCCGGGGCAAGTAGCTCAGTGATGCCTAAACAAATAGCTGATCAGCTAGGGCTCCAGTATGAAACCATATCCAAAGGGGTAGTGCAGTTGGATGGGACAGCAGTAACAACAGTTGGGGTGATTAGAAACTTAAGTCTTACCTTGCATGCATGTCCAATCGTTGTTGTCTTACAAAATGTATCAGTCATAGACCTTCCACTACCCTTTTCCCTATGCTTGTCAAGGGACTTCATAGCCAAGATTGGGGGATATTTGTCTACTGATTGGTCACACATGCTGTTCAGAATGAGGTATGGAACTAAGGCTACAATCAGGTTTGAACCTAATTCAAACTTCCACATTGAGCCTTACACTCCAAGTCAGATCAACACCAATTGTTCAACATTTGATCAAGAAGACCACCCAAGCACTGATGAAGCTGACACCAAGGTTGGGAGCATCTTGGATCTAACTCTTGATGAATGGGAAAACAAGGTACATGCTTTTGATCCTTATCAAGAATTAGAAGAATCTGAGCTAGGGGTCTATTATATACATGAAGAAAATCAGCCTATTCCTAACATCACCAAGCTAAAGCACAAGGATGACAATGAGGTATGGCAACTATTTTTTTTGGATCAATAAGTAGACAAGGTGCAGGAGGTGGAGCCATGCTTGTTTCACCTCAAGGAGTAAGGTACTATTTAGCTTTTAGATTTCAGTTTGCATGCTCCAATAACACTGCTGAATATGAAGCCTTAGTGCAAGGGATGCATTGGGAAATCAAGAAGAAAATAAAGAACTTGCAAGTCTTTAGTGATAGTGAATTGATTGTAAATCAGGTCAAGGGATGGCATGCTACCAAGAATGATCTACTCAAGTGCTACAAGAATAGGGTGTGGGACCTCATGGAATATTTTGAGGGTTTTAGCATCAAATCCATTCCTAGGAAAGAGAATCAAGCTGCTGACAAGCTTGCAGCAGTAGGGGCAGCCTTTGACATTGTGGAAAGCATTCAAAAAGACAAGGTATAGTCAAAAATCCACATGATTGTGAGGCCTTCAGTGCCAGATAACAATATCAGTTGGAAAGTGTTTGAGAATGACCAGTAAATCATCCATTTCTTGCAAGAAGAAGATGAGTTCTCAGCTAAGAATCAAGAAAAATTGGAACAGCAGTATGGTGACCAAGTGGTACAACTAAGAACTAACAAGCTACCCAAGGGACTTATCACTTTGGAGTCCATTTTTAATCCCAATGATCAGTTTAGAAAGGAGAAAGCAAACATTTAGGTCAAGAGAGAGGATTCAGTATCCATCTTGGTAGAAGAGAACAAACCATTACAAATTAGAAAGATGACAACTGATCAAGAAAGGTATGAGTTCGTACAGTTGTGTCAAGAGTTCCCTGATGTGTTTGCATGGAGCTATGAAGATTTGAAAGGTTTCAATCCCAACTTAGCTCAACGTACCATTGAATTGGTTCCAAATACTAAGCCTGTCAGGTAGAAACAAAGACTAGTCAATCCACACATGGAGCCTCTCATGAGGAAAGAATTGGACAAGCTGATTGAGTCAAGAATCATATTCCCAATGAAGCATTCTAGTTAGGTTGCCAACTTGGTTCCAGTCAGAAAGAAGAGTGGAGAGATCAAATTGTGTGTTGATTTCAGAGACTTAAATAGAGCATCTCTCAAGGATCATTACCCACTCCCTTCCATGGAGCAAATCTTGCAAGTTGTGGCTGGCTCCGAGATGTTTTCACTACTTGATGGCTACTCCAGCTACAATCAGATTATGGTGAAGGAAGAAGACCAGTTCAAGACAGCCTTCACAACCAAATGTGGGACTTTTACATACAGGAAGATGCCATTTGGGTTGTCCAACACTAGTGCTACCTTCCAAAGAACAATGGACATGGCATTCAAAGGTTTGATTAACAACGTGGTGATGATTTACCTTGATGACATCATTATTTTTTCCAAAAATGCAGCAGACCACCTCTCTCAATTGAGACAAGTTTTCACGAGGTGTAGGAAATTTGGAGTGTCTTTGAATCCTAAGAAGAGTATATTTCTTGCACATGAAGGAAATCTCCTTGGCCATATTGTCTCCAAAGAAGGATTAGTAATTGATCCAGAGAGAGTCAAATCCATAAGAGCACTACCATTGCCAAGCCACAAGAAAGCCCTTCAGAGTTTCTTGGGGAGGATAAACTTTGTTCGGAGGTTTGTCCCAGATTTTGCAGCCCTTGTCAAACCCATCACCAAAATGTTAAAGAAGAGCATGGCTTTCAAGTGGACAGCAGAAGGCAAGGAGATTTTTGAAGTAATTAAAGAAGCCATTTCTTAAGCACCAACTCTCATCAACCCAGAATTCTCCAAGGATTTCATCCTCTATGCATTTGGAGTTAATGACACTATTTCTGCCATTTTTGTATAGCAGAACAAGGATAACGATGATCAGCTAAGTGCTTTCTTCAGCACAGAGCCTAGATGACTATGAGGTGAGGTATTATTTTATATAGAAGCATATGCTAGCATTAATCAGAGGCTTGAAGAAATTCAAGCATTTAGTCTCAAACAACAAGGTCCAGTTGCTGGTCTCACATGCTGGGGTTAAGGACTTCCTCCTCAACAAAGATTTAAATGAGAAAACTACATGTTGGATCACCCGTGTCATGGAGTATGACATTGAGATAAAAACCACCAAGCTAGTAAGAGGAAAAGGATTGTGTGAGCAGTTGGTTTTGGGGAAACAAAAAGAAGCATGTAATGAAGGAGAGGCTGTTTTGACAGTTCAAAATAGCCATGAGCCATGTGGCACTCAAGAAGAAAACAATTCTACCCCCACTCCTTGTTGGACCCAAGGTATAATGCACTTCCTAAGCACAGGCCTATGCCCTCCAGAGATTAACAATACCCAAACAAGACACTTCAGATTGCAGGCTATCCCATATGCCATTGTTGATGGAGTTTTGTTCAAGAAATATGTGAATGGAGTGCTGCTGAGATGTATTGGCACAAATCAGATTCATAGGGTGTTGGAAGAATTCCATGGTGGACCAGCTGGTGGTCATTTTGCACCTAGAGTGACAGCTCTAAAAATCATGAAGGCTGGTTATTATTGGCCTAAAATTTTTAGTGATTGCTATGCATGGATTAAGAGGTGTAAAAATTGTGCATTCTTCACAGGAAAAGAGAGACTTGCTACCCTTCCATTACATCCAATCTCAGTTGACCAGCCATTCATGTAATGGGGTTTGGACTTCATTAGAGTCATTAATCCCAATTCAATTCAAGGGCACAAATGGATTTTGACAGCCACTGATTACTTCACCAAATAGACTGAAGCAGTAGCACTCAAAGAAGCAAATGAGTCCAGTATCTTAGACTTTTATGAGGGGATAGCAACCATATTTGGTATACCTGCTACAATAATCTTAGATAATGCTTTAGCATTCATTGGATCCAAGGTGACTGAGTGGGCTGTCAAGAACGGGATCTACCTAAGCACTTCATCAAACTATTACCCTCAAGGTAATGGCTAGACTGAGTCTACAAACAAGAACTTGTTGAGGATCATTAGGAGGACTCTTGATGAGAATCAGAGGTCTTGGCATACCAAACTGAAATCAGCCTTATGGGCTGATAGGATAACTCCCAAGAGATCCACAGGTAACTCTCCATTCAAGCTTGTTTATGGAAGAGAGGCAATCTTGCCCATGTCACTTGAGTTGCCAACATTGGAACTCGTGAAGCAATTAGAGTTGCTAGAGTTTGAGCCCATGGAGGTGAGATATGCAAATTTGATGGAGCTGCAAGAGGTCAGAAATCAGGCATCCCAAGAAATGGAAAAGGATCAAGCTTTGATCAAAAAAATCTTTGATAGGAAGGCCAATGATAGATATTTTCAGGTTGGAAATCTAGTGTTGAAATGGGATGTGGATAGAGCAAAACCAAGAAGGAATTAAAAATTTGATGCCATTTGGAGTGGCCCATACATGGTCACGAAGTGCAAGAACAACAATGCTTTCCAATTGGCCTCATTGGATGGTGAAGAAATGCAAATTCCAGTCAATGGAATCTATCTCAAGCATTGCTTCTAGAGGGAAATTTACCACCTTGTAAACATTAGATTAGATTTTCATTCCTCCAAGTGCTTTGCACATTGTTTTGCTGTAGGTTAGTTTTGCTTTCCCTAAGTGCTTTGGCACAACTTGCTGTCCCTGGAGATGTTTTGCAGTCCTTACTTCCATCATGTGATATTCCATCTTCCTCCTTGCACATTCTAAGTCAGTTGAGGTTCTAAATAGAATATTTGATGACTCCATGCCCAATAGATTGCTTCAGGAAACTGGTATTTTCATCTAGTAGGTAGATGACCCCTCTGAGTTGCCAAAATTGTTATCCAAAATGGTGCCCCAGCTCATTTTTGTGGCTAACTCCTTGTGTTCTTGCCTCTCTTGTGTCTTAGTCTACATTTTTTTATTTTTAGGCACTCAAGGCTTTCTAGAAATAGCACCATCAGATAGAGCTCTCTCTCAGCTTTCCAGAAAGGTAAAGTTTTCCTCTAACTCCTTATATTTTTCAAGTTAAGGCTCGGCGGAGTTTTTGTAGAAAATTTTTCCATTTGAGGCCCGCAACCAATAAGAAGCTGCCACGTGGCAGAGGAGTTCGAGGGTCAGAGGAAAATTTGAATTTTTTCCAAGTATTTTGGTCGAAGGTTCAAATGGAAATTTTTTCCCGTGGGGCCCATAGACCAATCATGTTGTGACACGTGTGCCAGCCGACCGCGGCGTGGGGGAAAATTGAAATTTTTTCCAAAGTCTAAAAATGTCAAAATTTCAAAGGAAAAATCACGGGAGGTGAAGGAGAGAGAATTCCAGAATGAATCAGAGCTTTCCACGTGGCATCCGACTAGTGGAGTGTGGGGAATTTTTGAAAAAATTTCCAAAGACAAAAAAGAGGTAAATTTTGAAATTTTTTCCCACCGATCAGTTTTTTGGGCCATTTTTGCCCTAAATCTTCAAACAATCATATCTTTTGATCCAGAGCTCAATTTTTGCATTCTTTATATCATTGGAAAGTTGTTACAATTATCTACATGATTCCATGGTCAATTTCTAACTTTGGTTCAGTTTGGAGAGATAAAATTCAAAAATAGTTCTGGTACGTGTCCATGGCCAGATATGACATTTCAACAACCAAATTTAATACAAAATGGGTCGCATTCTTCTCCAGCATGGTCAAAAATGATAGGGTATGGGTTTGTAAGGTCCTCCATGCTATTTTAATGTATTTTCCATCAATGAGGAATGGGCTCCCATGTTTTTTACATTTTCTCTCTCCTGGGCTCGACCCATGTACTGTAAAAGCTAGATTTGGCTCATTTCTTGAGGGTTGAACACTTTTTGGCATAGAAAACTTCTTCTTTCACCTCCAGCAAGTGATAGTTGTAAGAATCAAACCTATTTCAAGTATTGTAGTAGGTTTATACCTCTTTGAGGGTGGAATGCAAGAGATTTTTACATGGAATTGACAGTGCAAACTCTGTGAATGCTTTCAGTCCTCTGTTTGTATTGTTTTACTTCATTTTAAGACCTCTAATTACATCTATCAGCTTGTGTATGTTTTCCCTTGTTTCATTTCATGAATTTGTGTCTATTTACATGGCAAAAAATGTTTCACCACTCCTTTTGGGGCATCACCATCTTTAGTCTAGTTTCATTTTTGTATTTTTATCCCTATCTCCTTGCAATTTAGAGTAGGATTAGGATCTAAACCTCTGTAGTTGTGCAAAATCATAGATCTAAATCATAGGAGTTTGAGGAACCAACCTCTAATCTAGAGATTCCTCTCTCATTTTCACAATTCCCACACTTGGAGAGAGGTTTCCATGTTGTGCAATCACACTGGATGCCTAAAACATCAATTCAGAACCTTGATTTGCATCCAGGGGTGCTGCTGATTTGCAATAACAGTTTCAATCCCAACTTAGCTCAGCATACCATTGAATTGGATCCAAATACTAAGCTTGTCAGGTAGAAATAAAGACCAGTCAATCCACATATGGAGCCTCTCATGAGGAAAGAATTGAACAAGTTGATTGAGTCAAGAATCATATTCCCAAACAAGCATTCTAGTTGGGTTGTCAACTTAGTTCCAGTCAGAAAGAAGAGTGGAGAGATCAGATTGTGTTTTGACTTCAGAGACTTGAATAGAGCATCTCTTAAGGACCATTACCCACTCCCTTCAATGGAGTAAATCTTGCAAGTTGTGGCTGGCTCTTAGAGGTTTTCACTACTTGATGGCTACTCGGGCTACAATCAGATTATGGTGAAGGAAGAAGATCAGTTCAAGATAGCCTTCACAACCAAATGGGGAACTTATGCATACAAGAAAATTCCATTTGGGTTGTCCAACACTGGAGCTACCTTCTAAAGAGTAATGGACATGGAATTCAAAGGTTTGATTAACAACGTGGTGCTGATATACCTTGATGATATCATTATTTTTTCAAAGAATGCAACAGACCACCTCTCTCATTTCAGACAAGTCTTCCAAAGGTGCAGGAGATTTGGAGTGTCTTTGAATCCTAAGAAGTGTATCTTCCTAGCACATGAAGGAAAGCTCCTTGGCCATATTGTCTCCAAAGAAGGATTAGCAATTGATGCAGAGAGGGTTAAAGCCATAAGAGCACTACCATTGCCAAGCCACATGAAGGCCCTTTAGAGTTTCTTGGGGAGAATAAACTTTTTTTGGAGGTTTGTCCCAGATTTTGAAGCCCTTGTCAAACCTATCACTAAAATGTTAAAGAATAGCATGGCTTTCAAGTGGATAGTAGAAGGAAAGGAGAGTTTTGAAGAAATCAAAGAAGCCATCTCTTAAGCACCAACCCTCATCAACCCAGACTTCTCCAAGGATTTCATCCTCTATGCATTTGGAGGTAATGATACTATTTCTACCATTTTGGTACAACAAAACAAGAACAACGATGAGCATCCAATTGCTTTCTTCAGCCAGAGCCTAGATGACTATGAAGTGAGGTATTATTTTATTGAGAAGCATGTACTTGTAGTAATCAAAAGCTTGAAGAAATTCAAGCATTTAGTCTCAAACAACAAGGTCCTGTTGTTGGTCTCTCATGTTGGGGTTAAAGACTTCCTCCTCAATAAGGATTTGAATGAGAAAAGGGCAAGTTGGATCACTCATGTCATGGAGTATGACATTGAAATCAAGGTCACCAAACTGGTAAGAGGAAAAGGATTGTGTCAGAAGCTGATTTTGGGTAAGAAAAAAGAAGTATGCAATGAAGAAGAGGCTGTTTTGACAGTTCAAGACAGCCATGAGCCAAGTGGCACTCAAGAAGAAAATAATGTTGTCCCCACTCCTTGCTGAACCCAAGGTATAATACACTTCCTAAGCATAGGCCTATGCCCTCCGGAGATGAACAAGACCCAAAAAAGACACTTTAGATTGCAGGTTGTCCCATATGCCATTGTTGTTCAAGAAAAATGTGAATGGAGTGCTGCTGAGATCCATTAGCACAAATCAGATTCATAGGGTGTTGGAAGAGTTCCATGGTGGATGAGCTGGTAGTCATTTTGCACCGAGAGTGATAGCTCTAAAAATTATGAAGGCTGGTTATTATTGGCCCAAGATTTTCAGTGATTGCTTTGCATGTATCAAGAGGTGTAAGAATTGTGCATTCTTCACAGGAAAAGAGAGACTTGCTGCTCTTCCATTACATCCAATCTCAGTTGACCAGCCATTCATGTAATGGGGTTTGGACTTCATTGGAGTCATTAATCTCAATTCAATCCAAGGGCACAAATAGATTTTGACAGCCACAGACTACTTCACCAAGTGGACTGAAGTAGTAGCACTCAAAGAGGCAAATGAGTCTAGCATCTTAGACTTCTATGAGGGTATAGTAACCAGATTTGGCATACCTGCTACAATGATCTCAGATAATGCATTGGCGTTCATTGGATCTAAGGTGACTGAGTGGGCTGTCAAGAATGGGATCTACCTAAGTACTTCATCAAACTATTACCCTCAAGGTAATGGCTAGGCTGAGTCTACAAACAAGAACTTGTTGAGGATCATTCGGAGAACTCTTGATGAGAATAAAAGGTCTTGGCATACCAAACTGAAATCAGCCTTATGGGTTGATAGGATAACTCCTAAGAGATCCACGGGTAACTCTCCATTCAGGCTTGTCTATGGAAGAGAAGCAATCTTTCCCATGTCTCTTGAGTTGCCAACATTGGAACTCATGAAACAGTTGGAGCTGTTGGAATTTGAGCCCATGGAGGTGAGATATGCAGAGTTGATGGAGCTTTAAGAGATCAAAGATCAGGCATCCCAAGTAATGGAGAAGGATCAAGCTTTGATCAAGAAGACCTTTGACAGGAAGGCCAAGAGTAGATCTTTGTAGGTTAGAGATCTAGTGTTAAAATGAGATGCAGATAGAGAAAAACAGGGAAGGCATTCAAAATTTGATGCCATTTGGAGTGGCCCATACATGGTCACAAAGTGCAAGAACAACAATGCTTTCCAATTGGCTTCATTGGATGGTGAAGAACTGCAGATTCCAGTCAATGGAATCTATCTCAAGCATTGATTCTAAAGGTAAATTCTCCACCTTGTAAATATTATCTTAGGTTTCCATTCCTTGAAGTGCTTGTGCACATTGTTTTGCTACAGGTTAGTTTTGCTTTCCCTAAGTGCTTTGGCACAACTTGCGTCCCTGGAGATGTTTTGCAGTCCTTGCTTCCATCAGTTGATATTCCATCTTCCTCCTTCCAACATTCTAAGTCAGTTGGGGTTCCAAACAGAAAATTTGATGACTCCATGCCCAATGGAATGCTTCAGGCAACTGGTATTTTCATCTAGCAGGCAGATGACCCCTCTGAGTCGCCAAAATTGTTATCCAAAATGTGCCATTGCTCATTTTGGATGGCTAACTCCTTGTGTTCTTACCTCTCTTGTGCCTCAGTCTCCATTTTTTGATTTTTAAGCACTCAAATCTTTCTAGAAATGGCACCATTTGATAGATCTCTCTCTCAGCTTTCCAGAAAGGTAAAGTTTTCCTCCTAACTCCTCATATTTTTCATGTTATGGCTCAGCAGAGTTTTTTTGGGAAATTTTCCCCTTGGAAGCCCATAGCCAATAGGAATCTGCCACGTGTCCCAGGAGGTGGCAGAGCACGGGGATTTTCGAAAACATTTTCCAAATGTAAAAAAGAGGTAAAATTCAAAAAAAATTCCCGTCGATCCGTTTTGGGCCTGTTTTTTCCCTAAATCTTTGAACGGTCATAACTTTCGATCCAGAGCTTGGATTTTTGTGTTCTTTATATCAATGGAAAGCCGGTAAAATTCTCTACATGATTCCATGGTCAATTTTGAATTTTGGTTTTTTTTGGAGGGAGAAAATAAAAAAAAACTTCTGGTACGTGCCCATGGACAGAACTGACGTTTCAACAACCAATTTTAATGCAAAATGGGTCGCATTCTTCTCCAGCATGGTCAAAAATGTCGGGGGATGGGTCTGTCAGGTCACTGTTATCCAAAATGTGCCCCAGCTCATTTTTGTGGCTAACTCCTTGTGTTCTTACCTCTCTTGTGCCTCAGTCCACATTTTTTTATTTTAAGGCACTCAACGCTTTCTAGAAATGGCACCATCAGATAGAGCTCTCTCTCAGCTTTCCAGAAAGGTAAAGTTTGCCTCCTAACTCCTTATATTTTTCAAGTTATGGTTCGGCGGAGTTTTTGTGGAAAATTTTCCCATTTGAGGCCCATAGCCAATAGGAAGTTACCACGTGGCATCTGACCAGCAGAGCGCGGGGAATTTTTGAAAAAATTTCCAAAGACAAAAAAGAGGTAAAATTTGAAAAAATTTCCCGTCGATCCGTTTTTGGACCGTTTTTGCCCTAAATCTTCAAACAATCATAACTTTTGATCCAGAGCTCAAATTTTCATGTTCTTTATATCATTGGAAAGATGTTAAAATTCTCTACATGACTCCATAGACAATTTCTAATTTTGGTTTAGTTTGGAGAGAGAAAATTCAAAAATGGTTCTGGTACGTGTCCATGGCCAGAAATGACATTTCAACAACCAAATTTAATACAGAATGGGTCACATTCTTCTCCAATATGGTAAAAAATGACAGGGTATGGGTTTGTAAGGTCCTCCATGCTGTTTTAATACATTTTCCATCAATGAGGAATGGGCTCCCACTTTTTTTACATTTTCTCTCTCCTGGGCTCGACCCATGCACTGTAAAAGCCAGATTTGGCTCATTTCTTCAGGGTTGAACACTTTTTCGCATTGTAAAACTTCTTCTTTCACCTCCAACAAGTGATAGTTGTAAGAATTAGACATTTTTCATAGTTTGTAACAGGTTTATACCTCTTTGATGGTGGAATGCAAGAGATTTTTACATGGAATTGACAGTGCAAACTCTGTGAATGCTTTCAGTCCTTTGTTTGTATTGTTTTACTTCATTTTAAGACCTCTAATTACATCTATCAGCTTGTGTATGTTTTCCCTTGTTGCATTTCATGAATTTATGTCTATTTACATGGAAAAAAATGTTTCACCACTCCTTTTAGTGCATCACCATCTTTAGTTTAGTTTCATTTTTGCATTTTTATCCCTGTCTCCTTGCAATCTAGGGTAGAATTAGGATTAGAACCTCTGTAGTTGTGTGAAATATAGATCTAAATCAGAGGAGTTTGAGGAACCAGCCTATTTTCTGGAGATTCCTCTCTTATTTTCACAAGTCCCACACTTGGAGAAAGGTTTCCATGTTGTGCAATCACACTGGATGCTCTAAACATCATTTAGAACCTTGATTTGGATCCAGGGGTGCTGCTGATTTGCAACAACAGTTTTGGCACGCCCGGTGGGACCTTAGAGGTCTCATTTTTATTGCAGCAAAGTTGATGTGCATCTGCTGTAATTTTATTTCTTGAAAAGAGCTATAATTTACATATCTGGTGACTCCAAAGGGGAAGAATAAACTGGTTTCAGTAGTGCAGGCCTAAAAAATCATGAGAAGAATCACTACAAGGTCAAGAGCTAGAGAAGAAGAGGTGTTGTTTGAATATCTACAGTTATCTCGAAGAGTAACGCAAAGTGGAAGAAGGATTCAAAGGTCTCCATCTCCACCAAACATAACTCTCTCAACTCCTGCACCTGGTAGGCCTTTCATTCAGTCAACAAGGGTTTTAAGACCAATTAGAATGGTGTAAAACAAACCCTATGTCAACTTCACAGGCAGCAGCCCACTTGCCCTCAATGCACAACATCCAATTCCTATTGTAGCCTTGAAGAACATTCTATACTTCACTAGAGAAAATCAGACTACTCCAGGTGATCATGTTAAGGATATTGCTAACATTTGTGCAATTCATGAAATCAATGAGATGCAAGTGGTTGTCAAGTTGTTGGCATCTTCATTCAAGGGGAAAGCATTGCAATGGTTTAGAAGCCTTGGAGTTGGTTCTATCACAAATTGGAATCAGCTGTGTATAGCACTTCATGAGCAATTTGGAGAGAAGGGAGACAACTTGTCTCTTTTGGAGCAGCTGACAACCATCAAGAGAGCTCCCAATGAACAGCTGACCGATTTCAACTTCAGATTTTAAAAGACTTGGGAGAGAATTCCAGTGGCAGTTAGGCCAACAACAGAAGGTGCTTTTCTCTATTATCTCAAAGTTCTAAAATCTGATATTTCTATGTTGATTCAGTCCATGGGAGGAATAACTATTCCTATGGCTTATAGCATTGTCATTAGGGCTGAAAATTGTTTAATCCAAGTTAGCAAACTTGCCCCTAGACCTCCCATGCCATTGTTTCCAAGTTTAGAGAGTCCAAATACCAATCAAACACCTAATTTGGCTCCTTCTCCCACTCCTAGAAATCAGAGTTCAAATGAAGATTCTAGTTCATCTCCAAGTGCCCCAAATGAGCTTCAAGAAGTCATGAAGCAATTGCAAAACCTAGGCAATGAGCTGGTTACTCTCAAAAGGAAACAAGCCCACGGTTTTAGACCTTCTTACCAGTCCCAAGCTCAGCCTAACAGGCAGCCATACCAACCACAAAGACCTCCTAATCCAGCTGCAAATGTAAATCAAACAAGGCCTCCTACCAATAGACCATTTCAGCACTATAATCCTAATGCCATATCTGCCTCTAAGGCATTGGTGCCAACATAAAACAACGTTGCTCAAGAGTATGATTGGTGTTTTCCATGCAATGAACCTCATAACCAATCCATGTGCTTCAATGGTGCTTTGAATCAAGCATTAATGGCGACAACTACTAGTGTGGAGGGTGAAGGCAGTCAAGGAAACAACCAAAAAAAAGAAACATTCCAACAGAAATCAGCTCCAAATGACACCACATTGGTAAACTGGCAAGAAGAAGATTTCTGTGGCATTAATCAAGTAGTTTCTTAAGGTGTTGCAGCCAACACAAGGTCAAAAAGAAGGAATTTGGGTGAAGAACAGCCATTAGCTCCAACCAATCCACAACCTTCCATGGCTCCACAAATGGTTGGCAAGCAAAATCCAATTTCAAATGCACAAGGGCAGCCAAGAACAGCTCCTAGACCAACTCAAATACCAGTTATTGCTGCCCATGTGCAAGGAGTGAATGTACAAGCAAAGGGACAACAAAAAGATCCTTCATCACCATTCAGTATCATTGATCAGATGAAGAAGACAAATGTTAATATATCAATGTGGGAATCCCTATCTATCCAAGGCCAAAGGGACTTGTTACAAGCTTCCATGAAGGACTGGCCAACTTCGAATCAGCAAGTTCAGATGTAAGAGAAAGTGCTCACAAATGCTACCCATCCTGAGGGAAATCATGGAGGACAGCAAGGTAAAATGTTGAAGCCCCCTCCTTTCTATGTTTCATTAATCATTGGAAATCAGTTAGTGGACAATTGCATGATAGATTCCAGGGCAAGTAGCTCAGTGATCCCTAAACAAATAGTTGATCAACTAGGGCTCCAGTATGAAACAATATCCAAAGGGGTAGTGCAGCTGGATGGGAAAGCAGTAACAATAGTTGGGGTGATTAGAAACTTGAGTCTTACCTTGAATGCATGTCCAAATGTTATTTTTTTACAAGATGTATCAGTTATAGACCTTCCACCACTCTTTGCCCTATGCTTGTCAAGGGTCTTTATAGCCAAGATGGGGGGATATTTCTCTACTGATTGGTCACACATGCTATTCAGAACGAGGTATAGAACTAAGGCTACAATCAGGTCTGAACCTATTGCAAACTTCCACATTGAGCCTTACACTCCAAGTCAGATCAACGCCAATTGTTCAGCATTTGATCAAGAAGACCACCTGTTATCCAAAATGGTGCCCCAGATCATTTTTGTGGCTAACTCGTATTCTTTCCTCTCTTGTGCCTCAGTCTACATTTTTTGATTTTTAGGCACTTAAGGCTTTCTAGAAATGGCACCATTAGATATAGCTCTCTCTTAGCTTTCCAGAAAGGTAAAGTTTGCCTCCTAACTTCTTATATTTTACAAGTTATGGCTCGGCGGAGTTTTTGTGGAAATTTTTTCCATTTGAGGCCCACACCCAATAGGAAGCTGCCACGTGGCAGAGGAGTTCGGGGGTCGGAGGCAAATATGAATTTTTTTCCAAAAGAGTATAAAAAGGTCGATTTTCAAAGGAAAACCTGCAAAAAAGAGGAGAGAGAATTCTAGAGCGAATCAGAGCTTGCCACATGGAATCCGAAGAGCAGAGCACGGGGAATTTTTGAAAAAATTTCCAAAGACAAAAAAAAGGTAAAATTTGAAAAATTTTCCCGCCGATCCGTTTTTGGGCCGTTTTTTCCCTAAATCTTCAAACGATCATATCTTTTGATCCAGAGCTCAGATTTTCACATTATTTATATCATTGGAAATCTGTTAAAATTATCTACATGATTCCATGGTCAATTTCTAATTTTAGTTTAGTTTAGAGAGAGAAAATTCAAAAACAGTTCTGGTACGTGTCTATGGCCAGAAATGACATTTCAACAATCAAATTTAATACAGAATGGGTCGCATTCTTCTCTAATATGGTCAAAAATGACAGGGTATGGGTTTGTAAGGTCCATCCATGTTGTTTTAATGTATTTTCCATCAATGAGGGATGGCTCCCATGTGTTTTTCACATTTTCTCTCTCCTGGGCTCGACCCATGCACTGAAAAAGCTAGATTTGGCTCATTTCTTCATGGTTGAACACTTTTTGGCATTCCAAACTTCTTCTTTCACCTCCATCAAATGATAGTTGCAAGAATCAGACCTTTTTCAGAGTTTGTGACATTTTTATACCTCTTTGAGGGTGGAATGCAAGATATTTTTACATGGAATTACAGTGCAAACTATGTGAATGCTTTCAGTCCTATGTTTGTGTTGTTTTACTTCATTTTAAGACCTCTAATTACATCTATCAGCTTGTGTATGTTTTCCCTTGTTGCATTTCATGAATTTGTGTCTATTTACATGGCAAAAAATGTTTCACCACTCCTTTTGGTGCATCACCATCTTTAGTTTAGTTTAATTTTTACATTTTTATCCCTGTCTCCTTGTAATTTAGAGTAGGATTAAGATATGAACCTCTGTATTTATGCAAAATATAGATCTAAATCAGAGGAGTTTGAGGAACCAGCCTCTAATCTAGAGATTCCTCTCTCATTTTCACAAGTCCCACACTTGGAGAGAGGTTTCCATTTTTTGCAATCACACTGGATGCCTAAAACATCAATTCAGAACCTTGATTTGCATCCAGGGGTGTTGCTAATTTGCATCAACAGTTTTGGTACGCCCGGTGGGACCTTAGAGGTCTCATTTTTATTGCAGCAAAGTTGATGTGCATCTGCTGCAATTTTTTTGCTTGAAAAGAGCTTTAATTTGCATATCTGGCGACTCCAAAGGGGAAGAATCAACTGGTTTCAGCAGTGCAGGCCTGAAAACTCATGAGAAGAATCACTACAAGGTCAAGAGTTGGAGAAGAAGAAGTGTTGTTTGAATACCTGTAGTTATCTCCAAGAGTAAGGAAAAGTGGGAGGAGAATCCAAAGGTCTCCATCTCCACCAAACAGAACTCTCTCAACTCCTCCACCTGGTAGGCCTTTCATTTAATCAACAAGGGTTCTAAGGCCAATTAGAATGGTACAAAACAACCCCTATCTCAATTTCACTGGTAGCAGCCCACTTGCTCTCAATGCACAACATCCAATTCCAATTGCAGCCTTGAAGAACATTCCATACTTCACTCGAGAGAATCAGACTACTCCAGGTGATCAGGTTGCTAGCATCTTCATTCAAGGGGAAAGCATTGCAATGGTTTAGAAGCCTTGGAGATGGTTCAATCAAAAATTGGAATCAGCTGTGTATAGCACTTCAGAGTAATTTGGAGATAAGGGAGACAACTTTTCTCTTTTTGAGCAGCTGACAACCATCAAGAGAGCTCCCAATGAGCAGCTGACCGATTTCAACTTCAGATTTCAAAAGAATTGGGAGAGAATTCCAGTGGCAGTCACGCCAACAACAGAAGGTGCTTTTCTCTATTATCTCAAAGCTCTAAATTCTGATATTTCTATGTTGATTCAGTCCATGGGAGGCATAACTATCCCTATGGCTTATAGCATTGCCATTATGGTTGAAAATTGTTTGATCCAAGCTGGTAAACTAGCCCTTAGACCTCCCATGCCATTGTTTCCAAGTTTAAAGAGTCCAAATACCAATCAAGCACCTAATTTGGCTCCTTCTCCCACTCCTAGAAATCAGAGTTCAAATGAAGCTTCTACTTCATCTCTAAGTGCCCCAAATGAGCTTCAAGAAGTCTTGAAGCAATTACAAAACCTAGGCAATGAGTTGGTTACTCTCAAAAGGCAACAAGCCCAAGGTTTTAGACCTTCTTACCAGTCCCAAGCTCAGCATAACAAGAAGCCATACCAACCACAAAGACCTCCTAATCCAGCTGCAAATATGAATCAAACAAGGCCTCCTACCAATAGACCATTTCAGCCCTATAATCCTAATGCCATATCTGCCTCTAAGGCATTGGTGCCAACACAAAACAACGTTGCTCAAGAGTATGATTGGTGTTTTCCATGCAATGAACCTCATAACCAATCTATGTGCTTCAATGGTGCTTTGAATCAAACATTAATGGTGACAACTACTGGTGTGGAGGGTGAGGGCAGTCAAGGAAACAACCAACAACAAGAAACATTCCAACAACAATCAGCCCCAAATGACACCACATTGGTAAACTGGCAAGCAAAAGATTTCTGTGGCATGAATCAAGTAGTTTCTCAAGGTGTTACAGACAACACAAGGTCAAAAAGAAGGAATTTGGGTGAAGAACAACCATTAGCTCCAACCAATCCACAACCTTCCATGGCTCCACAAATGGTTGGCAAGAAAAATCCAATTTCAAATGCACAAGGGCAGCCAAGAACAGCTCCTAGACCAACTCAAATACCAGTTATTGCTGCCCACGTGCAAGGAGTGAATGTACAAGCAAAGGGACAACAAAGAGATCCTTCATCACCATTCAGTATCATTGATCAGATGAAGAAGACAAATGTTAATATATCAATGTGGGAATCCCTATCTATCCCAGGCCAAAGAGACTTGTTACAAGCTGCCATGAAGTACTGGCCAACTTCGAATCAGCAACTTCAGATGCAAGAGAAAGTGCTCACAAATACTACCCATCTTGAGGGAAATCATGGAGGACAGCAAGGTGAAATGTTGAAGCCCCCTCCTTTCTATGTTTCATTAATCATTGGAAATCAGTTAGTGCACAATTGCATGATATATTCTGGGGCAAGTGGCTCAGTGATGCCTAAACAAATAGTTGATCAACTAGGGCTCCAGTATGAAACTATATCCAAAGGGGTAGTGCAGCTGGATGGGACAGCAGTAACAACTGTTGGGGTGATTAGAAACTTGAGTCTTACCTTGCATGCATTTCCAAATGTTGTTGTTTTACAAGATGTATCAGTCATAGACATTCCACCACTCTTTGCCCTATGCTTGTCAAGGGACTTCATAGCAAAGATTGGGGGATATTTGTCTGCTGATTGGTCACACATGCTGTTTAAAATGAGGTATGGAACTAAGGCTACAATCAGGTCTAAACCTATTGCAAACTTCCACATTGACCCTTACACTCCAAGTTAGATCAACGCTAATTGTTCAGCATTTGATCAAGAAGACCACCCAAGCACCGATGAAGCTGACACCAAGGTTGGGAGCATCCCGAATCTAACTCTTGATGAATGGGCAAACAAGGTACATAATTTTGATCCTTATCAAGAAGTAGAAGAATCTGAGCTAGGGGTCTATTGTATATATGTAGAAAATCAACCTATTCCTAACATCACCAAGCCAAACCACAAGGATAACAATGAGGTATGTCAGCTATTTTTTGATGGATCAAGAAGTAGACAAGGTGCAGGAGGTGGAGCCATGCTTGTTTCACCTCAAGGAGTAAGGTACTATTCAACTTTTAGATTTCAGTTTGCATGCTCCAATAACACTGCTGAATATGAAGCCTTAGTGCAAGGGATGCATTCGGCAATCAAGAAGAAAATAAAAAACTTGCAAGTCTTTGGTGACAGTGAATTGATTGTAAATTAGGTCAAGGGAAAACATGCTGCCAAGAATGGTCTACTCAGGTGCTACAAGAACAGGGTGTGGGACCTCATGGAAGATTTTGAGGGTTTTGGCATCAAATTCATTCCTAGGAAAGAGAATCAAGCTGCTGACAGGCTTGCAGCAGTAGGGGCAGCCTTTGACATTGTGGAAAGCATTCAAAAAGATAAGATACAGCCAAACATCCACGTGATTGTGAGACCTTCAGTGCCTGATAACAATGTTAGTTGGCAAGTTTTTGAGAATGACCAGCAAATCATCCATTTCTTGCAAGAAGAAGCTAAGTTCTCAGCTAAGAATCAAGAAAAACTGGAAAAGCAGTATGGTGACCAAGTGGTACAGCTAAGAACTAACAAGCTGCCCAAGGGACTTATCACTTTGGAGTCCGTTTTTAATCCCAACGATCAGTTTAGAAAGGAGCAAGCAAACATTCAGGTCAAGAGAGAGGATTCAGTATCCATCTTGGCAGAAGAGAACAAACTGTTATCCAAAATGGTGCCCCAGCTCATTTTTGTGGCTAACTCCTTGTGTTCTTGCCTCTCTTTTGCCTCAGTCTACATTTTTTGATTTTTTAGGCACTCAAGGCTTTCTAGAAATGGAACCATCAGATAGAGCTCTCTCTCAGCTTACCAGAAAGGTAAAGTTTGCCTCCTAACTCCTTATGTTTTTCAAGTTATGGCTCGGCGGAGTTTTTGTGGAAAATTTTCCCATTTGAGGCCCGCAGCCAATAGGAAGCTGCTACGTGGTAGAGGAGTTTAGGGTTTAGAGGTAAATTTGAAATTTTTCCACGTATTTTGGTCGAAGGTTCAAATGGAAAATTTTGCCCGCGGGGCCCGTGGACCAATCACAGTGTGACATGTGTCACAAGGGGAAGGCGCAATAAAAAATTGGCTAAGTGTTTGAGAAGGAGAGAGAATTTCAGAGTGAATCAGAGCTTGCCACATGACATCAGACCAGTGGAATGTGGGGAATTTTTGAAAAAATTTCCAAAGACAAAAAAACGGTAAAATTTGAAAAAATTTCCTGCCGATCCATTTTTGGGCCGTTTTTGCCCTAAATCTTCAAATGATCATATCTTTTGAGCCAGAGCTCATATTTTCATGTTCTTTATATCATTTTAAATCTGTTAAAATTCTCTACATGATTCCATGGTCAATTTCTAATTTTGGTTCATTTTGGAGGGATAAAATTCAAAAATAGTTCTGGTACGTGTCCATGGCTAGAAATGACATTTCAACAACCAAATTTAATACAGAATGGGTCGCATCCTTCTCCAATATGGTCAAAAACGATAGGGTATGGGTTTGTAAGGTCCTACATGCTGTTTTAATGTATTTTCCATCAATGAGGGATGGCTCCCATGCGTTTGTCATGTTTTCTCTCTCCTGGGCTCGACCCACGTAGTGTAAAAGCCAGATTTGGCTCATTTCTTCAAGGTTGAACACTTTTTGGCATTGCAAACTTCTTCTTTCACCTCTAGCAAGTGATAGTTGTAAGAATCAGACCTTTTCTCACAGTTTGTAATAGGTTTATACCTCTTTGATGGTGGAATGCAAGATATTTTTACATGGAATTGACAGTGCAAACTCTGTGAATGCTTTCAGTCCTTTGTTTGTATTACTTTACTTCATTTTAAGACCTCTAATTACATCTATCAGCTTGTGTATGTTTTCCCTTGTTGCATTTCATAAATTTGTGTCTATTTACATGGCAAAAAATGTTTCACCACTCCTTTTGGTGCATCACCATCTTTAGTTTAGTTTCATTTTTGCCTTTTTATCCTTGTCTCCTTGCAATCTAGGGTAGAATTAGGATTAGAACCTCTGTAGTTGTGCAAATTATAAATCTAAATAAGAAGAGTTTGAGGAACCAGCCTCTATTCTCGAGATTCCTCTCTCATTTTCACAAGTCCCACACTTAGAGAGAGGTTTCCATGTTGTGCAATCACACTGGATGCTCTAAACATCATTTAGAACCTTGATTTGCATCCAGGGGTGCTACTGATTTGTCACAACATTTTTGGCACACCTGGTGGGACATTAGAGGTCTCATTTTTATTGCATCAAAGTTGATGTGCATCTGTTGTAATTTTCTTGCTTGAAAAGAGCTATAATTTACACATTTGGCGACTCCAAGGGGAAGAATCAATTGGTTTCAGTAGTGCAGGCCTGAAAACTCATGAGAAGAATCACTACAAGGTCAAGAGCTGGAGAAGAAGAGGTGGTGTTTGAATATTTGCAATTATCTGTAAGAGTAAGGCAAAGTGGAAGAAGGATTCAAAGGTCTCCATCTCCACTAAACAGAACTCTCTCAACTACTCCACCTGGTAGGTCTTTCATTCAGTCAACAAGGGTTTTAAGACCAATTAGAATGGCGCAAAACAACTCCTATGTCAACTTCACAGGCAGCAGCCCACTTTTCCTCAATGCACAACATCCAATTCCTATTGCAGCCTTGAAGAACATTCCATACTTCACTGGAGAAAATCAGACTACTCCAGGTGATCATGTTAAGGCTATTGCTAACCTTTCTGCAATTCATGAAATCAATGAGATGCAAGTGGCTGTCAAGTTGTTGGCATCTTCATTCAAGGGGAAAGTATTGGAATGGTTTAGAAGCCTTGGAGCTGGTTCTATCACAAATTGGAATCAGCTGTGTATAGCACTTCATGAGCAATTAAAAGAGAAGGGAGACAACTTGTCTCTTTTGGAGTAGCTGATAACCATCAAGAGAGCTCCCAATGAATAGCTGAGTGATTTCAACTTCAGATTTTAAAAGACTTGGAAGAGAATTCTAGTGGCAGTTAGGCCAACAGCAGAAGGTGATTTTCTCTATTATCTCAAAGCTCTAAATTCTGATATTTCTATGTTGATTCAGTCCATGGGAGGCATAACTATCCCTATGGCTTATAGCATTTCCATTAGGGCTGAAAATTGTTTAATCCAAGCTAGCAAACTTGCCCCTAGACCTCCCATGCCATTGTTTCCAAGTTTAGAGAGTCCAAATACCAATCAAGCACCTAATTTGGCTCCTTCTCCCACTCCTACAAATCAGAGTTCAAATGAAGCTTCTACTTCATCTCCAAGTGCCCCAAATGAGCTTCAAGAAATCATGAAGCAATTACAAAACCTAGGCAATGAGATGGTTACTCTCAAAAGGTAACAAGCCCAAGGTTTTAGACCTTCTTACCAGCCCCAAGCTCAGCCTAACAGGCAACCATACCAACCAAAAAGACCTCCTAATCCAATTGTAAATGTAAATCAAACAAGGCCTCCTTCCAATAGACCATTTCAGCCCTACAATCCAAATGTCATATCTGCCTCTAAGCCATTGGTGCCAACACAAAACAACATTGCTTAGGAGTATGACTGGTGTTTTCCATGCAATGAACCTCATAACCAATCCATGTGCTTCAATGGTGCTTTGAATCAAGCATTAATGGTGACAACTACTGGTGTGGAGGGTGAAGGCAGTCAAGGAAACAACTAACAACAAGAAACATTCCAACAGCAATCAGCCCCAAATGACACCACATTGGTAAACTTGTAAGCAGAAGATTTCTGTGGCATGAATCATGCATTTTCTCAAGGTGTTGCAGGTAAAACAAGGCCAAAAAGAAGGAATTTGGGTGAAGAACAACCATTAGCTCCAACCAATCCACAAACTTCCATGGCTCCATAAATGGTTGGCAAGCAAAATCCAATTTCAAATGCACAATGGCAGCCAAGAACAGCTCCTAGACCAACTCAAATACTAGTTATTGCTGCCCACGTGCAAGGAGTGAATGTACAAGCAAAGGGACAGCAAAGAGATCCTTCATCACCATTCAGTATCATTGATCAGATGAAGAAGACAAATGTTAATATATCAATGTGGGAATCCCTATCTATCCCAGGCCAAAGAGACTTGTTACAAGCTGCCATGAAGGACTGGCCAACTTCAAATCAGCAAGTTCAGATGCAAGAGAAAGTGCTCACAAATGTTGCCCAGCTTGAGGGGAATCATGGAGGACATCAAGGTAAAATGTTGAATCCCCCTCCTTTCTATGTTTCATTAATCATTGGAAATCAGCTAGTGCACAATTACATGATAGACTCTGGGGCTTGTAGCTCAGTGATGCCTAAACAAATAGTTGATCAGCTAGGGATCTAGTTTGAAACAATATCCAAAGGGGTAGTGCAGCTATATGGGACAGCAATAGAAACAGTTGGAGTGATTAAAAGATTGATTCTTACCTTGCATGCATTTCCAAATATTGTTGTTTTACAAGATGTATTAGTCATAGACCTTCCACCACTCTTTTCCCTTTGCTTGTCAAGGGATTTCACACCCAAGATTGGAGGATATTTATCTGCTGATTGGTCACACATGCTGTTTACAATGAGGTATGGAACCAAAGCTACAATCAGGTCTGAACCTATTTCAAACTTCCACATTGAGCCTTACACTCCAAGTCAGATTAATGTCAATTGCTCAGCATTTGATCAAGAATACCACCCAAGCACCGATGAAGCTGACACCAAGGTTGGAAGCATCCCGGATCTAACTCTTGATGAATGGGAAAACAAGGTACATGCTTTTGATCCTTATCAATAAGTGGAAGAATCTGAGCTAGGGCTCTATTACATACACAAAGAAAATCAACCTATTCCTAGCATCACCAAGTCAAACCATGAAGATTACAATGAGGTATGGCAGCTGTTTTTTGATGGATCAAGGAGTAGACAAGGTGTAGGAGGTGGAGCCATGTTTGTTTCACCTCAAGGAGTAAAGTACTATTCAAATTTTAGATTTTAGTTTACATGCTCCAATAACAATGCTGAATATGAAGCCTTGGTGCAAGGGATGCATTGGGCAATCAAGAATAAAATAAAGAACTTGCAAGTCTTTTGTGACAGTGAATTGATTGTAAATCATGTCAAGAGACAGCATGCTGCCAAGAATGATCTACTCAAGTGCTACAAGAATAGGGTATGGGACCTCATAGAAGATTTTGAGGGTTTTGGCATCAAATCCATTCCTAGGAAAGAGAATCAAGATGCTAACAGGCTTGCAGCAGTAGGGGCAGCCTTTGACATATTGGAAAACATTAAAAAAGACAAGGTACAGCCAAACATCCATGTGATTGTGAGGCCTTCAGTGCCAGATAACAATGTCAGTTGGCAAGTGTTTGAGAATGACTATAAAATCATGCATTTCTTGCAAGAAGAAGCTGAGTTCTCAGCTAAGAATCAAGAAAAGTTGGAACAGCAGTATGGTGACCAAGTGGTACAGCTGAGAACTAACAAGCTGCCCAAGGGACTTATCAGTTTGGAGTCCATTTTTAATCCCAATGATCAGTTTAGAAAGGAGAAAGCAAACATTCAAGTCAAGAGAGAGGATTCAGTATCCATCTTGGTAGAAGAGAACAAACCATTGCAAATTGGAAAGATGACAACTGAACAAGAAAGGTATGAATTCATGCATCTGTGTCAAGAATTCCTAGATGTGTTTGCTTGGAGCTACGAAGATTTGAAAGGTTTTAATCCCAACTTAGCTTAGCATACCATTGAATTGGATCCAAATACTAAGCCTGTCAGGCAGAAATAAAGACCAGTCAATCCACACATGGAGCCTCTCATGAGGAAAGAATTGGAAAAGCTGATTGAGTCAAGAATCATATTCCCAATGAAGCATTCTAATTGGGTTGCCAACTTGGTTCCAGTCAGAAAGAAGAGTGGGGAGATTAGATTGTGTGTTGATTTCAGAGACCTAAATAGAGCATCTCTCAAGGACCATTACCCACTCCCTTCCATGGAGCAAATCTTACAAGTTGTGGTTGGCTCCGAGAGGTTTTTACTACTTGATGGCTACTCAGGCTATAATCAGATTATGGTGAAGGAGGAAGACTAGTTTAAGACATCCTTCACAACCAAATGGGGAACTTTTGCATACAAGAAAATGACATTTGGGCTGTCCAACGCTGGTGCTACCTTCCAAAGGGCAATAGACATGTCAATCAAAGGTTTGATTAACAACCTGGTGCTGATTTACATTGATGATATCACTATTTTTTTCAAAAATGCAGCAGACCACCTCTCTCATTTTAGACAAGTTTTCACAAGGTGCAGGAGATTTGGAGTGTCTTTAAATCCTAGAAAGTGTATCTTTCTTACACATGAAGGAAAGATCCTTGGCCATATTGTCTCCAAATAAGGATTAGCAATTGATCCAGAGAGAGTCGAAGCCATAAGAGCACTACCATTACCAAGCCACAAGAAAGCCCTTCAGAGTTTCTTAGGGAGGATAAACTTTGTTCGAAGGTTTGTCCTAGATTTTGTAGCCCCTTTCAAGCCCATCACGAAAATGTTAAAGAAGAGCATGGCTTTCAAGTGGACAGCAAAAGGCAGGGAGAGTTTTGAAGCAATCAAAGAATCCATTTCTCAAGCACCAACTCTCATCAACCTGAACTTCTCCAACGATTTCATCCTCTATGCATTTGGAGGTAATGACACTATTTCAACCATTTTGGTACAGCAGAACAAGGATAATGACGAGCAGCCAATTGCCTTCTTCATCCAGAGCCTAGATGACTATGAGGTGAAGTACTCTTTTATTGAGAAGCATGTGCTGGCAGTAATCAGAAGCTTGAAGAAATTCAAGCATTTAGTCTCAAACAACAAGGTCCAGTTGCTGGTCTCACATGCTAGGGTTAAGGACTTCCTCCTCAACAAATATTTGAATGAGAAAAGGGTAGGTTGGATCACCCGTGTCATGGAGTATGACATTGAGATCAAGATCACCAAGCTGGTAAGAGGGAAAGGATTGTGTGAGCAGCTAGTTTTGGGGAAGCAAAAAGAAGTATGCAATGAAGAAGAGGCTGTTTTGACAGTCCAAGATAGCCATGAGGCAAGTGGAAATCAAGAAGAAAACAATGCTGCCCCCACTCCTTGCTGGACCCAAGGTATAATACACTTCCTAAGCACAAGCCTATTCCCTCTGGAGATGAATAAGACCCAAAGAAGACACTTCAGATTGTAGGCTATCCCATATGCCATTGGTGATGGAGTTTTGTTCAAGAAAGATGTGAATGGAGTGTTGTTGAGATGCATTAGCACAAATCAGATTCATAGGGTGTTCGAAGAGTTCCATGGTGGATCAGCTGGTGGTCATTTTGCACTAAGAGTGACAACTCTAAAAATCATGAAGGTTGGTTATTATTGGCCTAAAAATTTTAGTGATTGCTATGCATGGATCAAGAGGTGTAAGAATTGTGCATTCTTCTCAGGAAAAGAGAGACTTGCTGCCCTTCCATTGCATCCAATCTATGTTGACCAGCCATTCATGCAATGGGGTTTGGACTTCATTGGAGTCATTAATCCTAATTCAAGTCAAGGGCATAAATGGATTTTGATAGCCACGGACTACTTCACCAAATGGACTGAAGCAGTAGCACTCAAAGAAGTAAATGAGTCCAACATCTTAGAATTTTATGAGGGGATAGCAACCAGATTTGGTATACCTGCTACAATAATCTCAGATAATGCATTGACATTCATTGGATCCAAGGTGACTGAGTGGGCTATCAAGAATGAGATCTACCTAAGCACTTCATCAAACTATTACCCTCAAGGTAATGGCCAGGCCAAGTCTACAAACAAGAACTTGTTGAGGATTATTAGGAGGACTCTTGATGAGAATCAGAGGTCTCGGCATACCAAACTGAAATTAGCCTTATGGGCTGATAGGATAACTCCCAAGAGATCCACAAGTAACTCTCCATTCAAACTTGTCTTTGGAAGAGAGGCAATCTTGCCCATGTCACTTGAGTTGCCAACATTGGAACTCATGAAGCAATTAGAGTTGCTATAGTTTGAGCCCATGGAGGTGAGATATGCAGAGTTGATGGAGCTGCAGGAGGTCAGAAATTAGGCATCCCAAGCAATGGAAAATGATCAAGCTTTGATCAAAAAGACCTTTGATAGGATGGCCAAGGATAGATCTTTTCAGGTTGGAGATCTAGTGTTGAAATGGGATGTGGATAGAGCAAAACCGGGAAGGCATTCAAAATTTGATTCCATTTGGAGTGGCCCATACATGGTCACGAAGTGCAAGAACAGCAATGCTTTCCAATTGGCCTCATTAGATGGTGAAGAACTGCAGATTCCAGTCAATGGAATCTATCTCAAGCGTTGCTTCTAGAGGAAAATTTACCACCTTGTAAATATTATATTAGATTTTCATTCCTCCAAGTGCTTTGCACATTGTTTTGTTATAGGTTAGTTTTGCTTTCCCTAAGTGCTTTGGCATAGCTTGCTATCCCTAGAGATGTTTTGCAGTCCTTGCTTCCATCATGTGATATTCCATCTTCCTCCTTACACATTCTAAGTTAGTTGGGTTTCTAAATAGAATATTTGATGGCTCCATGCCCAATGGACTGCTTTAGGCTACTGGTACTTTCATCTAGCAGGCAGATGACCCCTCTTAGTCGCCAAAATTGTTATCCAAAATGTGCCCCAGCTCATTTTTGTGGCTAACTCCTTGTGTTCTTACCTCTCTTGTGTGTCAGTCCACATTTTTTCATTTTAAGGCACTCAAGGCTTTCTGGAAATGGCACCATCAGATAGAGCTCTCTCTCAGCTTTCCATAAAGGTAAAGTTTGTCTCCTAACTCCTTATATTTTTCAAGTTATGGCTCGGCGGAGTTTTTGTGGAAAATTTTCCCATTTGAGGCCCGCAGCCAATAGGAAGCTGCCACATGGTATCTAACCAGTGGAGCGTGGGGAGTTTTTGAAAAAATTTCCAAAGACAAAAAAGAGGTAAAATTTGAAAAAATTTCCCGCCGATCCGTTTTTGTGTTGTTTTTGCCCTAAATCTTCAAACGATCATATCTTTTGATCCAGAGCTCAGATTTTCACGTTCTTTATATCATTGGAAAGCTATTAAAATTATCTACATGATTACTTGGCCAATTTTTAATTTTGGTTCAATTTGGAGAGAGAAAATTTAAAAATGGTTCTGGTACATGTCCATGGCCAAAAATGACATTTCAACAACCAAATTTAATACAGAATGGGTCGCATTCTTCTCCAATATGGTCAAAAATGACAGGGTATGGGATTGTAATGTCCTCCATGCTGTTTTAATGCATTTTTCATTAATGAGGAATGGGCTCCCATGTTTTTTATGTTTTTTCTCTCCTGGTCTTGACCCATGCAATGTAAAAGCCTGATTTGGCTCATTTCTTCAAGGTTGAACACTTTTTGGCATTGCAAAACTTCTTCTTTCACCTCCAGCAAGTGATAGTTGTAAGAATCAAACCTTTTTCACAATTTGTAACAGGTTTATACCTCTTTGATGGTGGAATGCAAGAGATTTTTACATGGAATTGACAGTGTAAACTTTGTGAATGCTTTCAGTCCTTTTTTGGTATTGTTTTACTTCATTTTAAGACCTCTAATTACATCTATCAGCTTGTGTATGTTTTCCCTTGTTGCATTTCATGAATTTGTGTCTATTTACATGGTAAAAAATGTTTCACCACTCCTTTTGGTGCATCACCATCTTTAGTTTAGTTTCATTTTTGCATTTTTATCCCTGTCTCCTTGCAATCTAGGGTAGAATTAGGATTAGAACCTCTGTAGTTGTGCAAAATATAGATCTAAATCAGAGGAGTTTGAGGAACCAGCCTCTTTTCTGGAGATTCCTCTCTCATTTTCACAAGTCCCACACTTGGAGAGAGGTTTCCATGTTGTGCAATCACACTAGATGCTCTAAACAACATTTATAACCTTGATTTGCATCCAGGGGTGTTGCTGATTTGCAAAAACAGTCACCCATGCTATTTTTAATGCATTTTGGTCAATGAGGAATGGTTCCCATGTTTTTTCACATTTTCTCTCTCCTGGGTTTGACCCATGCACTGTAAAAGCCAGATTTGGCTCATTTTTCAAAGGGGGAACACCTTTTTTACACAACAAGCTTCTGTTTTCACTTTCAACAAGTGATTTTGGCAAGTATTAGACCTTCCAGGGATTGTAACAGGTTTTTCTACCTCTTTGGTGTTAGAATACAAGGATTTTGATGTTGAAAATCACAATGTAGGCTATGTGAATGCTTTCAGTCCTTTGTATGTGTTGTTTACTTCATTTCAAACCCTTGTTTACAACTTATCAACCTGTGCATGATGTTTTATGTTGCAATTTCTGATTTGTGTCAATTTACATGAGCAAGAAGTGCTCACCACTCCTTTGGTGTATCACCCTTATCAGTTTAGTTTTAATTTTTGCATTTCTTATCCCTGTCTCCTTGCAAATTAGGATAAATTAGGATCTGAACCTCTGCAGTTGTGCAAATAATAGATCTAATCAGAGGAGATTGAGGAACCATCCTCTAATCTGGAGATTCCTCTCTCATCTTGCAAGTCCCACACTTGGAGAGAGGTTTCAATGTTGTGTAATCACACTGGATGCCCTAAACATCAACTTAGAACCTTGATTTACATCCAGGGGTGCTGCTGATTTGCAACAATAGTTCCTCAAACTCCTCTGATCAGATCTGTTATTTGCATAATTACAGAGGTTTGAATCCTAATCCTACTCTAAATTTCAAGGGGATAGAGATAGAAAGTTTAAAAATTGAAACTAAACTAATATGTGATACACCAAAGGAGTAGTGAAAACTTCTTGTTCATGCAAATTGAAACAATTTCATGAAATACAACATGAAACATCATACAAAGGCTGATAAGATGCAATTAGAGGTCTGAAATGAAGCAAGACAATACAAACAAAGGACTGAAAATTGATCACAGAGTCTGCACTGTCATTTTCACTGTCAAAATCCTTGCATTTGTAACATCAAAGAGGTAGAAACCTTTTATAATCATGAAGAAGGTATGATACTTGCAAAAAACCACTTATTGAAGGTGAAAGAAGAAGCTTGCTATCCAAAAAAATGTTCAACCCTCAAAAAATGAGCCAAATCTAGCTTTTACAATGCATGGGTCGAGCCTAGGAGAGAGAAAACGTGTAAAAAATGTGGGATCCATTCCCCATTGAATGAAGATGCATTAAAATAGCATGGGCATCCTTACAGACCCATGCCCTGACATTTTTGGCCATGCTGAAGAAGAATGCGACCCATTTTGCATTAAAACTGGTTGTTGAAACATCATTTCTGGCCATTACCACGTGTCATAGACATTTCTTTATTTTCTCCTTCCAAAATGAACAAAAATGCAAAAATGACCACATAATCTTGTAAAGAATTTTGGCAGCTTTCCATTGATATAAATAATGTGAAAATTTGAGCTCTTGATCGAAAGATATGGTGATTTGAAAATTTAGGGCAAAATAAGGCCAAATCGGGTCGACGGGCAAAAAATTTGAATTTTTTACCTTTTTGGCCATTTGGAAAATTTTCAAAAAATTCCCCGTACCCGCCAGTTCAGGTGCCACGTGGCACGTTTTAATTGGTCGTGGGCCCTTCTAGGGGAAAATTTCCCACAAAAACTCCACCGAGCCATAACTTGAAAATTACATGGAGTTAGGAGGAAAAATTTACCTTTCTGGAAAGCTTAGAAAGAGCTCTATCCAATGGTGCCATTTCCAGAAGATTTTGAGTGCCTGAGAAGCAAAATTTAATGTCTGAGGCACAAGAGAAGGAAAGATGAAAGGAGTTAGCCAGAAAATGAGTAGGGGGCACATTTTGGGTAACAATTTTGGTGACTCAGAGGGGTCATCTACCTGCTGGATGAAGTTACCAGTTGCCTGAAGTAATCCATTGGGCATGGAGTCACCTGATTCTTTGTTTAGTACCCTAACTAACTAGAACATTACAAGGAGGAAGATGGAATATCACCTGATGGAAGTAAGGACTGCAAAACATCTCCAGGGACAGCAAGCATGTGCCAAAGCACTTAGGGAAAGCAAAACAACCTACAAAAAAACAATGTGCACAAGCACTTGGAGGAATGAAAACCTAAGCTAATATTTACAAGGTTGAGAATTTCCCTTTAGTAGCAATGCTTTAAATAGATTCCATTGACTGGAATCTACAGTTATTCACCATCCAATGAAGACAATTGGAAGGCATTGTTGTCCTTACACTTTATGACCATGCATGGGCCACTCCAAATGGCATCAAATTTTGAATGCCAACCCGGTTTTGCTCTATCTGCATCTCATTTTAACACTAGATCTCCAACTTGGAAAGATCTACTCTTGGCCTTCCTATCAAAGGTCTTCTTGATCAAAGCTTGATCCTTCTCCATTGCTTGGGATGCTTGATCTCTAATCTCTTGGAGCTCCATCAACTCTGCATATCTCACCTCCATGGGCCAAAACTCTAGCAACTCTAACTACATCATGAGTTCCAATGTTAGCAACTCAAGTGACATGGGCAAGATTACATCTCTTCAATAAACAAGCCTGAATGGAGAGTTACCTATGGATCTCTTGGGAGTTATCCTATCAGCCCATAAGGCTGATTTCAGTTTGGTATGCCAAGACCTCTGATTCTCATCAAGAGTCCTAATGATTTTCAACAAGTTCTATTATCCAAAATGTGCCCCAGCTCATTTTTTGTAGCTAACTCCTTGTGTTCTTGCCTCTCTTGTGCCTCAATCCACATTTTTTTATTTTAAGGTTCTCAAGGCTTTCTAGAAATGGCACCATCAGATAGAGCTCTCTCTCAGCTTTCCATAAAGGTAAAGTTTGCCTCCTAACTCCTTATATTTTTCAAGTTATGGCTCGGCGGAGTTTTTGTGGAAAATTTTCCCATTTGACACCCGCAGCCAATAGGAAGCTGCCATGTGGCATCCAACTAGTGGAGCGTGGAGAATTTTTGAAAATTTTTCCAAAGACCAAAAAGAGGTAAAATTTGAAAAAAAATCCCGCCGATCTGTTTTTGCCCTAAATCTTAAAACGATCATATCTTTTGATCCAGAGCTCAGATTTTCACGTTCTTTATATCATTGGAAAGCTGTTAAAATTCTATACATGATTCTATGGTCAATTTCTAATTTTGGTTTAGTTTGAAGAGAGAATATTTAAAAACGGTTCTGGTACATGTCCATGGCCAGAAATGACATTTCAACAACCAAATTTAATACAGAATGGGACGCATTCTTCTCCAATATGGTAAAAAATGATAGGGTATGGGTTTGTAAGGTCTTCCATGCTGTTTTAATGCATTTTCCATCAATGAGGAATGGGCTCCCATGTTTTTTATATTTTCTCTCTCTTGGGCTCGACCCATGCACTGTAAAAGCCAGATTTGGCTCATTTCTTCATGGTGGAACACTTTTTGGCATTGCAAACTTCTTCTTTCACCTCCAGCAAGTGATAGTTGTAAGAATCAAACCTTTTTCATAGTTTGTAACAGGTTTATACCTCTTTGATGGTGGAATGCAAGAGAGTTTTACATGGAATTGACAGTGTAAACTCTGTGAATGCTTTCAGTCCTCTGTTTGTATTGTTTTACTTCATTTTAAGACCTCTAATTACATCTATCAGCTTGTGTATGTTTTCCCTTGTTGCATTTCATGAATTTGTGTCTATTTACATGGCAAAAAATGTTTCACCACTCCTTTTGGTGCATCACCATCTTTATTTTAGTTTCATTTTTACATTTTTATCCCTGTCTCCTTGCAATCTAGGGTAGAATTATCATTAGAACCTCTGTATTTATACAAAATTTAGATCTAAATCAGAGGAGTTTGAGGAACCATCCTCTAATCTAGTTATTCCTCTCTCATTTTCACAAGTCCCACACTTGGAGAGAGGTTTCCATATTGTGCAATCACACTAGATGCCTAAAACATCAATTCAGAACCTTGATTTGCATCCAGGTGTGCTGTTGATTTGCAACAACAGTTTTGGCATGCCCGGTGGGACATTAGAGGTCTCATTTTTACTGCAGCAAAGTTGATGTGCATCTGCTACAATTTTTTTGCTTGAAAAGAGCTATAATTTACACATATGGCGACTCCAAGGGGAAGAATCAATTGGTTTCAGCAGTGCAGGCCTGAAAACTCATGAGAAGAATCACTACAAGGTCAAGAGTTGGAGAAGAAGAAGTGTTGTTTGAATACCTGCAGTTATCTACAAGAATAAGGAAAAGTGGGAGGAGAATCCAAAGGTCTCCATCTCCACCAAACAGAAATATCTCAACTCCTCCACCTGGTAGGCCTTTCATTCAATCAACAAGGGTTCTAAGGCCAATTAGAATGGAAAAAAACAACCCCTATGTCAATTTCACTGGCAGCAGCCCAGTTGCTCTCAATGCACAACATCCAATTCCAATTGCAGCCTTGAAGAACATTCCATACTTCACTGGAGAGAATCAGACTACTCCAGGTGATCATGTTAAAGACATTGCCAACCTTTGTGCAATTCATGAAATCAATGAGATGCAAGTGGCTGTCAAGTTGCTGGCATCTTCATTCAAGGGGAAAGCATTGCAATGGTTTAGAATCCTTGGAGCTGGTTCAATAACAAATTAGAATCAGCTGTGTATAGCACTTCATGAGCAATTTGGAGATAAGGGAGACAACTTGTCTCTTTTGGAGTAGCTGACAACCATCAAGAGAGCTCTTAATGAACATCTAACCG
Source organism: Taxus chinensis (assembly GCA_019776745.2). Lineage (NCBI taxonomy): Eukaryota > Viridiplantae > Streptophyta > Pinopsida > Cupressales > Taxaceae > Taxus > Taxus chinensis. Next base: position 473,857,125 of record CM034147.1, on the reverse strand, counting down.
ATTTCAACTTCAGATTTCAAAAGACTTGGGAGAGAATTCCAGTAGCAGTTAGGCCAGAAGCAGAAGGTGCTTTTCTCTATTATCTCAAAGCTCTAAATTCTGATATTTCTATGTAGATTCAATCCATGGGAGGCATAACTATCCCTATGGCTTATAGCATTGCCATTAGGGCTGAAAATTGTTTGATCCAAGCTGGTAAACTAGCCCCTAGACCTCCCATTCCATTGTTTCCAAGTTTAGAGAGTCCAAATACCAATCAAGCACCTAATTTGGCTCCTTCTCCCACTCCTACAAATGAGAGTTCAAATGAAGCTTCTACTTCATCTCCAAGTGCCCCAGATGAGCTTCAAGAAATCATGAAGCAATTGCAAAACCTAGGCAATGAGCTGGTTACTCTCAAAAGGCAACAAGCCCAAGGTTTTAGACCTTCTTACCAGCCCCAAGCTTAGCCTAACAGGAAGCCATACCAACCACAAAGACCTCCTAATCCAGATGCAAATGTAAATCAAACAAGGCCTCCTGCCAATAGACCATTTCAGCCCTATAATCCTAATGCCATATCTGCCTCTAAGGCATTGCTGCCAACACAAAACAATGTTGCTCAAGAGTATGATTGGTGTTTTCCATGCAATGAACCTCATAACCAATCAATGTGCTTCAATGGTGCTTTGAATCAAGCATTAATGGTGACAACTACTGGTGTGGAGTGTGAAGGCAGTCAAGGAAACAACCAACAACAAGAAACATTCCAACAACAATCAGTCCCAAATGACACCACATTGGTAAACTGGCAAGCAGAATATTTCTATGGCATGAATCAAATGGTCTCTCAAGGTGTTACAGCCAAAACAAGGTCAAAAAGAAGGAATTTGGGTGATGAACAACCATTAGCTCCAACCAATCCACAACCTTCAATGGCTCCACAAATGGTTGGCAAGAAAAATATAATTTCAAATACACAAGGGCAACCAAGAACAGCTCCTAGACCAACTCAAATACCATTTATTACTGCCCACGTGCAAGGAGTGAATGTACAAGAAAAGGGATAGCAAAGAGATCCTTCATCACCATTCAGTGTCATTGATCAGATGAAGAAGACAAATGTTAATATATCAATGTGGGAATCCCTATCTATCCCAGGCCAAAGAGACTTGTTACAAGCTGCCATAAAGGACTAGCCAACTTTGAATCAGCAAGTTCAGATGTAAGAGAAAGTGCTCACAAATGCTGCCTAGCCTGAGGGAAATCATGGATGACTGCAAGGTAAAAGGTTGAAGCCCCCTCCTTTCTATGTTTCATTAATCATTAGAAATCAGTTAGTGCACAATTGCATGATAGATTCCGAGGCAAGTAGCTCAGTGATGCCTAAACAAATAACTGATCAGTTAGGGCTCCAGTATGAAACCATATCCAAAGGGGTAGTGCAGCTGGATGGTACAGCAGTAACAATAGTTGGGTGATTAGAAACTTGAGTCTTACCTTACATGCATGTCCAAATGTTGTTGTTTCACAAGACGTATTAGTCATAGACCTTCCACCACTCTTTTCCCTATGCTTGTCAAGGGACTTCACAGCCAAGATTTGGGGATATTTGTCTACTGATTGGTCACACATTCTGTTCAGAACGAGGTATGGAACTAAGGCTACAATCAGGTCTGAACCTATTGCAAACTTCTACATTGATCCTTACACTCCAAGTCAAATCAATGCCAATTGTTCAGCATTTGATCAAGAAGACCACCCAAGCACCGATGAACCTGACACCAAGGTTGGAAGCATCCTGGATCTAACTTTTAATGAAAGGGCAAACAAGGTACATGTTTTTGATCCTTATCAAGAAGTGGAAGAATCTGAGCTAGGGGTCTATTGCATACATGAAGAAAATCAGCCTATTCCTAGCATCAGCAAGCCAAACCATGAAGATGACAATGAGGTATGGCAGCTATTTCTTGATGGATCAAGGAGTGGACAAGGTGCAGGAGGTAGAGCAATGCTTTTTTCACCTCAAGGAGTAAATTACTATTCAGCTTTTAGATTTCAATTTGCATGCTCCAATAACACTGCTGAATATGAAGCCTTGGTGCAAGGGATGCATTGGTCAATCAAGAAGAAAATAAAGAACTTGCAAGTCTTTGGTGATAGTGGATTGATTGTAAATTAGGTCAACGGACATCATGCTGCCAAGAATGATCTACTCAGGTGCTACAATAATAGGGTGTGGGACCTCATGGAATATTTTGAGGGTTTAGGCATCAAATCCATTCCTAGGAAAGAGAATCAAGCTGCTGACAGGCTTACAGTAGTAGGGGCATCCTTTGACATTGTGGAAAGCATTCAACAAGACAAGGTACAACCAAACATCCACGTGATTGTGAGGCCTTCAGTGCTAGATAACAATGTCAGTTGGCAAGTGTTTGAGAATGACCAGCAAATCATCCATTTCTTGCAAGAAGAATCTGATTTCTCAGCTAAGAATCAAGAAAAATTGGAACAGCAGTATGGTGACCAAGTGGTACAGCTGAGAACTAACAAGCTGCCCAAGGGACTTATCACTTTGGAGTCTATTTTTAATCCCAATGATTAGTTTAGAAAGGAGAAAGCAAACATTTAGGTCAAGAGAGAGGATTCAGTTTCCATTTTGGTAGAAGAGAACAAACCATTGCAAATTGGAAAGATGACAACTGATCAAGAAAGGTATGAGTTCATATAGTTGTGTCAAGAGTTCTCTGATGTGTTTGCATGGAGCTATGAAGATTTGAAAGGTTTCAACCCCATCTTAGCTCAGCATACCATTGAATTGGATCCAAATAATAAGTCTGTCAGGCATAAACAAAGACCAGTCAATCCACACATGGAGCCTCTCATGAGGAAAGAATTGGACAAGCTGATTGAGTCAAGAATCATATTCCCAATCAAGCATTCTAGTTGGGTTGCCAACTTGGTTCTAGTTAGAAAGAAGAGTGGGGAGATCAGATTGTGTGTTGATTTCAGAGACTTAAATAGAGCATCTCTCAAGGACCATTACCCACTCCCTTCCATGGAGCAAATCTTGCAAGTTGTGGCTGGCTCCGAGAGGTTTTCACTACTTGATGGCTACTCAGGCTATAATCAGATTATGGTGAAGGAGGAAGACCACTTCAAGACAGCCTTCACAACCAAATGGGGAACTTTTGCATATAGGAAAATGCCATTTGGGTTGTCCAACGCTGGTGCTACCTTCCAAAGAGCAATGGACATGACATTCAAAGGTTTAATTAACAACGTGGTGCTGATTTACCTTGATGATATCACTGTTTTTTCTAAAAATGCAGCAGACCACCTCTCTTATTTGAGACAAGTTTTCACGAGGTGCAGGAGATTTGGAGTGTCCTTAAATCCTAGAAACTGTATCTTTCTTGCACATGTAGGAAGGCTCTTGGCCATATTGTCTCCAAAGAAGGATTAGAAATTGATCCAGAGAGGGTTGAAGCCATAAGAGCACTACCATTGCCAAGCCACAAGAAAGCCCTTCAAAGTTTCTTGGCGAAGATAAACTTTGTTCGGAGGTTTGTCTGAGATTTTGCAGCCCTTGTCAAGCCCATCACCAAAATGTTAAAGAAGAGCATGGCTTTCAAGTGGACAGCAGAAGGCAAGGAGAGTTTTGAAGCAATCAAAGAAGCCATTTCTCAAGTACCAACTCTCATCAACCTGGACTTCTCCAAGGATTTCATCCTCTATCCATTTGGAGGTAATGACACTATTTCTTCCATTTTGGTACAGCAGAACAAGGATAATGATGAGCAACCAATTGCCTTCTTCAGCCAGAGCCTAGATGACTATGAGGTGAAGTACTCTTTTATTGAGAAGTATGTGCTGGCAGTAATCAGAAGCTTGAAGAAATTCAAGCATTTGGTCATGAACCACAAGGTCCAGTTGCTGGTCTCACATGCTGGGGTTAAGGACTTCCTCCTCAACAAAGATTTGAATGAGAAAAGGGCAGGTTGGATCACCTATGTCATGGAGTATGACATTGAGATCAAGATCACCACGCTGGTAAGAGGGAAAGGATTGTGTGATCAACTAGTTTTGGGGAAGCAAAAAGAAGTATGCAATTAAGAAGAGGTTGTTTTGACAGTCCAGGACAGCCATGAGCCAAGTGGCAATCAAGAAGAAGACAATGCTGCCTCCACTCCTTGCTAGACCCAAGGTATTATACACTTCCTAAACACAGGCCTATGCCTCCCGGAGATGAACAAGACCCAAAGAAGACACTTCAGATTGCAAGTTGTGCCATATGCCATTGTTGATGGAGTTTTGTTCAAGAAAGATGTGAATGGAGTGTTGCTGAGATGCATTAGCACAAATCAGATTCATAGGGTGTTGGAAGAGTTCCATGGTGGATCAGCTGGTGGTCATTTTGCACCGAGAGTGATAGATCTAAAAATCATGAAGGCTGGTTATTATTGGCCTAAAATTTTCAGTGATTGATATGCATGGATCAAGAGGTGTAAGAATTGTGCATTCTTCACAAGAAAAGAGAGACTTGCTGCCCTTCCATTGCATCCAATATTAGTTGACCAGCCATTCATGTAATGGGGTTTGGACTTCATTGGAGTCATTAATCCTAATTAAAATCAAGGGCACAAATAGATTTTGACAGCCACGGACTACTTCACCAAGTGGACTGAAGCAGTAGCACTCAAAGAAGCAAATGAGTCCAGCATCTTAGACTTTTATGAAGGGATAGCAACCAGATTTTGTATACCTGCTACAATAATCTCAGATAATGCATTGGTAATCATTGGATCCAAGGTGACTGAGTGGGCTGTCAAGAAGGTATCTACCTAAGCACTTCATCAAACTATTACCCTCAAGGTAATGGCCAGGCCGAGTCTACAAACAAGAACTTGTTGAGGATCATTAGGAGGACTCTTGCTGAGAATCAGAGGTCTTGGCATACCAAACTGAAATCAGCCTTATGGGCTGATAAGATAACTCGCAAGAGATCCACAGGTAACTCTCCATTTAAGCTTGTTTATGGAAAAGAGGCAATCTTGCCCATGTCCCCTTAGTTGCCAACATTGGAACTCATGAAGCAATTAGAGTTGCTAGAGTTTGAGCCCATGGAGGTGAGATATGCAGAGTTGATGGAGCTGCAGGAGCTCAGAAATCAGGCATCCCAAGTAATGGAAAAGGATCAAGCGTTGATCAAAAAGACCTTTGATAGGAAGGCCAAGGATAGATCTTTTCAGGTTGGAGATCTAGTATTGAAATGAGATGTGGATAGAGCAAAACTGGGAAGGCATTCAAAATTTGATGCCATTTGGAGTGTCCCATACATGGTCACAAAGTGCAAGAACAACAATGCTTTCTAATTGGCCTCATTGGATGGTGAAGAATTGTAGATTCCAGTCAATGGAATCTATCTCAAGCGTTGCTTCTAGAGGGAAATTTACCACCTTGTAAATATTAGATTAGATTTTCATTCCTCCAAGTGCTTTGCACATTGTTTTGTTGTAGGTTAGTTTTGCTTTTCCTAAGTGCTTTGGCACAGCTTGCTGTCCCTAGAGATGTTTTGTAGTCCTTGCTTCCATCATGTGATATTCCATCTTCCTCCTTGCACATTCTAAGTCAATTGGGGTTCTAAACAAAATATTTGATGGCTCCATGCCCAATGGACTGCTTCAGGGAACTGGTATTTTCATCTAGCAGGTAGATGACCCCTATGAGTCACCAAAATTGTTATCCAAAATGGTGCCCCAGCTCATTTTTGTGGCTAACTCCTTGTATTCTTGCCTCTCTTGTGCCTCAGTCTACATTTTTTTATTTTCAGGAACTCAAGACTTTCTGGAAATGGTACCATCAAATAGAGCTCTCTCTCAGCTTTCCAGAAAGGTAAAGTTTGCCTCCTAACTCCTTATATTTTTCTAGTTATGGCTCGATGGAGTTTTTGTGGAAAATTTTCCCATTTTAGGCCCGCAGCCAATAGGAAGCTGCCACGTGGCAGAGGAGTTCGGGGGTCGGAGGCAAATATGATTTTTTTTCCAAAAGAGTATAAAAAGGTTGATTTTCAAAGCAAAACCCACGGAAAAGAGAAGGAGAGAGAATTCCAGAGCGAATCAGAGATTGCCACATGGCATCCTATTAGCGGAGTGTGGGAATTTTTTAAAATTTTTCCAAAGACAAAAAAGAGGTAAAATTTGAAATTTTTTCCCACCGATACGTTTTTGGGCCGTTTTTACCCTAAATCTTCAAAAAATCATATATTATTATCCAGAGCTTAGATTTTTGCGTTCTTTATATCGTTGGAAAGCTGTTAAAATTATCTACATGCTTCCATGGTCAATTTCTAATTTTGGTTTTGTTTGGAGAGAGAAAATTCAAAAACGGTTCTGGTACGTTTCCACGGCCAGAAATGACATTTCAACAACCAAATTTAATACAGAATGGGTCGCATTCTTCTCCAATATGGTAAAAAATGACAGGGTATGGGTTTGTAAGGTCCTCCATGCTGTTTTAATGCATTTTCCATCAATGAGGAATGGGCTCCCACGTTTTTTACATTTTCTCTCTCCTGGGCTCGACCCATGCACTGTAAAAGCCAGATTTGGCTCATTTCTTCATGGTGGAACACTTTTTGGCATTGCAAACTTCTTCTTTCACCTCCAGCAAGTGATAGTTGTAAGAATCAGACCTTTTTCATAGTTTGTAACAGGTTTATACCTATTTGATGGTGGAATGCAAGAGATTTTTATATGGAATTGACAGTGCAAACTCTGTGAATGCTTTTAGTCCTCTGTTTGTATTGTTTTACTTCATTTTAAGACCTCTAATTACATCTATCAGCTTGTGTATGTTTTCCCTTGTTGCATTTCATGAATTTGTGTCTATTTACATGGTAAAAAATGTTTCACCACTCCTCTTGGTGCATCACCATCTTTAGTTTAGTTTCATTTTTGCATTTTTATCCCTGTCTCTTTGCAATCTAGGGTAGAATTAGAATTAGAACCTCTATAGTTGTACAAAATATAGATCTAAATTAGAGGAGTTTGAGGAACCATCCTCTAATCTGGAGATTCCTCTCTCATTTTCACAAGTCCCACACTTAGAGAGAGGTTTCCATGTTGTGTAATCACACTTGATGCCTAAAACATCAATTCAGAACCTTGATTTGCATCCAGGGGTGCTGCTGATTTGCAACAACAGTTACTATTACTTGTGTGATTGCTAATGAGACAACAAACTTGTCATATGCTTGATGAACTCTATTCGCTGATTGACAACACGCCTTGAATCAATTCCATTGATCCAAGGTATGTTGTGGCCTTCTTATGATCGCTTTGTCGATTTACTTTTAAACCAGACTGAAGGTTGATATAAATGTTGCAGCACCTGATTTCAGGTATGAATATCTAGTACGTAGATGCCAATGAAAAAGGTTTGATTCTCGAACCACACACCGTTGTAATGCTAGACAGCGTAAGATGATAAGGTCCTAGATGTAAGTGGCACAGGTATGTGGAAGTTAGTATGAAATGTCCTGCTTAATGTTGAATATGACTGTCAGGGGGAAAGACTTTATATGGAAACTGCTTAATTAAATATTAGGGGATTAAACCCTAACCTACCCCTAAGTTTTATCTTATACCCTAACTACTATCCTATATGGATTTTAGATTTCATAAAGGAGAAAATAGATATAAATTCCATTAACCTATGAACTAGGCGAATGACCTAGATATGGACTATTAAAATCCTAAACTAATCCTAACCTAAGGAAGGGGACGCATAGACCCATGTGGATGGAAAGGATAAGGGGGGGAGGTAGGAAATTTAATGGGACAGTAAATGAAGTCCTTATATGTACAACGCCAAGTTTGGTGGGAACAAAGAAAAGTTGGAGGCATCCAACTAGCTTAGAAACTAAATGGAATTTATATGCAAATTTGAAATTTGGAAACTCACCAACCCGAGTCGGTGGTGGCGTGAGGAATGAGGAAAGGCAGTGCATTCAATGCATTAATTATCTTGGACTTAGTGACCAGCTCGGCTTGGAAAGAGGATAGAGGGAAAAGGAAAATTGTTTGTTGCCTATGTGCATTTGGATTTTAGTTGCTCTGCATTTTGTTTCTCCCTGGTTCTATCAAACCAGCTGTGTTTTGATTATTATCTCTGTTCTTTGGAAAAACAAAGGCTATTCTTGAGCCTGTGGAAGTTAGTGACTAGTTGGAAAGCCTGGCTGAGGATGTCGTGGAGAGAAACAACTCCAGTGCTACAAGAACAGGGTGTGGGACCTCATTGAAGATTTTGAGGGCTTTAGCATAAAATCCATTCCTAGAAAAGAGAACCAAGCTGCTGACAGGCTTGCAGCAGTTGGGGCAGCCTTTGACATTGTTGAAAGCATTCAAAAAGACAAGGTACAGCCAAACATCCATGTGATTGTGAGGCCTTCAGTGCTAGATAAAAATGTAAGTTGGAAACTGTTTGAAAATGATCAGCAAATCATCCATTTCTTGCAAGAAGAGGTTGAATTCTCAGCGAAAAATCAGGAAAAGTTAAAGCAGCAGTATGGTGACCAAGTGGTGCAGCTGAGAACCAACAAACTACCAAAGGGACTTATTACTTTGGAGTCCATTTTCAATCCTAATGATCAGTTTAGGAAGGAGAAAGCAAACATCCAAGTTAAGGGGGAAGATTCAGTGTCCATCTCGGTAGAAGAAGGCAAATCACTCCAAATTGGTAAGATGACAACTGAACAAGAAAGGTATGAATTCATACAACTTTGTCAAGAGTTCCCTGATGTGTTTTCTTGGAGCTATGAAGATTTGAAAGGTTTCAATCCCAAGTTAGCTCAACACACCATTGAATTAGATCCAAGTACTAAACCCATCAGGCAAAAACAAAGGCCAGTCAATCCACACATGGATCCTCTCATGAGAAAAAAATTGGAAAAGTTGATAGAATCAAGAATCATGTTCCCTATCAAGCATTCTAGTTGGGTTGCCAACTTAGTCCCAGTCAGAAAGAAGAGTGGGGAAATCAGATTGTGTGTTGACTTCAGAGATTTGAATAGAGCATCTCTCAAGGATCATTACCCATTACCTTCCATGGAGCAGATTTTGCAAGTTGTTGCTGGCTCTGAAAGGTTTTCACTACTTGATGGCTATTCAGGGTACAATCAGATTATGGTGAAGGAAGAGGATCAGTTCAAGACAGCCTTTACAACCAAATGGGGAACTTATGCATACAGGAAAATGGCATTTGGGTTGTCCAACGCTGGAGCTACCTTCCAAAGAGCAATGAACATGGTGTTCAAATGTTTGATTAACAACATAGTGATGATATATCTTGATGATATCACTATTTTTTCAAAAAATACAGCAGACCACCTCTCTCATTTGAGACAAGTGTTCCAAAGGTGCAGAAGATTTGGAATCTCCTTGAATCCTAAAAAATGTATTTTCTTAGCTCATGAAGGAAAGCTCCTTGGTCACATTGTCTCCAAAGAAGGATTAGCAATTGATCCAGAAAGAGTTGAAGCCATAAGAGCACTACCATTGCCAAGCCACAAGAAGGCCCTCCAGAGTTTCTTGGGGAGAATAAATTTTGTTCGGAGGTTTGTCCCAGATTTTACAGCCCTTGTCAAACCTATCACCAAGATGTTAAAGAAAATCATGGCTTTCAAATGGACAACAGAAGGCAAGGAAAGTTTTGAAGTAATCAAAGAAGCCATCTCTCAAGCCCCAACTCTCATCAACCCGGATTTCTCCAAGGATTTCATCCTCTATGCGTTTGGGGGTGATGATACTATCTTTGCAATTTTGGTACAACAAAACAAAGATAATGATGAGCAGCCAATTGCTTTCTTCAGCCAAAGCCTGGAGGACTATGAGGTGAGATATTCTTTCATTGAGAAGCATGTTCTTGCAGTAATCAGGAGCTTGAAGAAATTCAAGCATCTAGTTTCAAACAATAAGGTCCAATTTCTGGTTTCTCATGCGGGAGTTAAAGACTTCCTCCTCAACAAAGACTTGAATGAAAAGAGAGCAGGTTGGATTACTCGTGTCATGGAGTATGACATAGAGATCAAGATTACCAAGTTGGTTAGAGGAAAAGGACTATGTGAGCAGCTGATTTTGAGCAAGCAAAAGGAAGCATGCAATGAGAAAGATATTGTTTTGAAGTTGCAAGACAGCCATGAACAAGGAAGCACTCAAGAGAAAAATAATGGTGTCCCCACTCCTTGGTGGACCCAAAGTATAATGCACTTCCTAAGCACAGGAATATGCCCTCCAGAGATGAACAAGACCCAAAGAAGACACTTCAGATTACAGGCTGTCCCATATGCCCTTGTTGATGGTGTCTTGTTCAAAAGAGATGTGAATGGAGTACTGCTGAGATGCATTGGTACAAATCAGATTCATAGGATGTTGGAAGAGTTCCATGGTGGACCAACTGGTGGTCATTTTGCACCAAGAGTGACAGCTCTAAAGATTATGAGGGCTAGCTATTATTGGCCCAAGATTTTCAATTATTGTTATGCATGGATCAAGAGGTGCAAGAATTGTGCATTCTTCACAGATAAAGAGAGGCTAGCTGCCCTTCCATTGCATCCAATTTTAGTTGACCAGCGATTCATGCAATGGGGTTTAGACTTCATTGGAGTCATTAATCCCAATTCAAGCCAAGGGCACAAGTGGATTTTAACAGCCACAAATTACTTCACTAAGTGGACTGAAGCAGTAGCACTCAAAGAAGCAAATGAATCTAGCATCCTAGACTTCTATGAGGGAATAGCAACCAGATTTGGTGTACCTGCTACAATAATATCAGATAATGCATTGGCATTCATCGGGTCCAAGGTGACTAAATGGGCTGTCAAGAACGGGATCTACCTAAGTACTTCATCAAACTATTACCCCTAGGGTAATGGCTAGGCTGAGTCTACAAACAAGAACTTTTTGAGGATCATTAGGAGGACTCTTGATGAAAATCAAAGGTCTTGGCATTCTAAATTGAAATCAGCTTTATGGGCTAAAATGATAACTCCTAAAAGATCTACAGGTAACTCTCCATTCAGGCTTGTTTATGGGAGAGAGGAAATTTTTCCCATATCACTTGAGTTGCCAACATTGGAACTCATGAAACAGTTGGAGTAGTTGGAGTTTGAGCCCATGGAAGTTAGATATGCAGAATTGATGGAGCTCCAAGAAATCAGGAATCAAGCATCCCAAGCAATGGAGAAGGATCAGGCTTTGATAAAGAAGACCTTTGATAGAAAGGCCAAGAACAGATCCTTCCAAGTTGGAGATCTAGTGTTAAAATCTGATGCAGACAGAGCAAAACCAGGAAGGCATTCAAAATTTGATGCCATTTGGAGTGGCCCATACATGGTCACAAAGTGTAAGGACAACAATGCCTTCCAATTGTCTTCATTAGATGGCAAAGAAATGTAGATTCCAGTCAATGGGATCCATCTAAAGCATTGCTACTAAAGGGAAATTCTCCACCTTGTAAATATTAGCTTAGGTCTTCATTTCTCCAAGTGCTTGTGCACATTGTTTTTCTGTAGGTTACTTTTGCTTTCCCTAAGTGCTTTAGCACATGCTTGTTGTTCCTGGGAATGTGTTTGTAGGCCTTGCTCCATCAGGTGATATTCCATGTTCCTCCTTGCAACGTTCTAGTCAGTTGGGGTACCAAACAGAGAATTTAATGACTCCATGCCCAATGGATTGTTTCAGGCAATAGTTAATTTCATCCAGCAGGCAGATGACCCCTCTGAGTCGCCAAGATTGTTATCCAAAATGTGCCCCTGCTCATTTTTTGTGGCTAACTCCTTCCATTCTCCCCTCTCTTGTGCTTCAGTCATAATATTTTACTTTTTAGGCACTCAAAACCTTTTGGAAATGGCACCATTGAATAGAGCTCTTTCTCAGCTTTCCAGAAAGGTAAAGTTTTCCTCCTAACTCCATGTATTTTTTAAGTTATGGCTCGGCGGAGTTTTTTGGGAAAATTTTCCCCTGAAAGGCCCGCGGCCAATGAGATGCCACCACGTGGCACCTAGAGTGGCGGAGCACGGGGAAATTTTGGAAAATTTTCCAAATGCACCAAAAGGGTGCAAAAATTCGAAAAAAAATTGCTCTGCCAACCCGATTTGGCCCTATTTTTCCCTAAAACTTCAAATGGCCATAACTTTCGATCCAGAGCTCGGTTTTTCGCGTTCTTTATATCAAT
>CM034147.1:473824912-473827412 GCA_019776745.2 Taxus chinensis | reverse complement strand
TTTTGATACAAGCTCATTTTAGGAACAATGAGGACTTTCACGGGAAGATCTCGCAGTCCTCTTTGCACAAAAATCATCAATTTTAGAATTTGGTAAAGTGGCGCTTTGTGATTGGTCGAGGGCCAGCAGAAGAAAAAGTGAAGTTTTTCCAAAAGTGTAAGAAGTTAAGTTTTTAATTGTAAATCCTCATTCCTCCTTGCCACGTCTTAGCTCATGATTGGTGCGGGGCCGAGGAAATTTTTAGGAAATTTTTCCAAAGTTCAAAATTTAAATTTTTCTAAGGTCGAATTATTATTATTATTTTTGTTTGCGATGGCCTTCAAAATGGCCATAACTTTTGATAAGAAGCTCCATTTTAGGAAAACGAGGACTTTCTGGAAATATCTTGGAGTCCTCTTTGCATAGAAATCATCAATTTTGGGATTTGGTAAAGTTTCAAGGGTCAATTTTAAGAAATTGATTTACAGATAATTATAATTTTAGTTATGAATCTAAACTGTGCATTTAATGAATTAATTCCGGTGCCAAATTCCAAAGAAAACATAATTCAATTACTAACAATTTAAAGGTCAATTTACAATTTCCAAAGTGGAAGCATTTTCATTTCTGATCTGTAACATCCTATTGCTATAATTTATTACTTAAAGTACATGGCACCATTTTGATATCTAAATTTGACAATAAAACAAGGAAACAAAATGTTGTCGTTTATTCTTCACACATTTTTTTTTGACAGGGATACCATTTCAAACAACAAATGTAATTCAAAACATTCAATACAATCCAGTATGCACATTCCAACATAATTAAAAGAATCAATGCCATCCTTTATTGAGAGGTCAAATAGCTTTACAACCGAACTCCTTTCCAATTTGATTTGATTTCAAATTTCAAAATTACAAGTATGGATATCAATTACATTATTTTCCCAAGGTAAAACAGAGAATACATTTCTCAATTCAATTACAACTTCCAATTACAAAGTAACATCTCACATTTCAACATCAATTACATTCATCCACTCTAAGTGGGAAGGGTTACATTCAATTTTCTCAAGAAAAGAGGACTGTCAAACTGTTTTATTCTTTCCCCAAACAGCAGCTTGTTGTTTTCTTCTTCTTTATTCATCTTTGAATCACAACAAGGAAGGGGGAAAGGCAACACTCTCCACCCAACCAAGATACCCAATGGGAAAATAGAAGCCATCTTTCCCCATTGGCCCCCGAGCCCCAACCATATTGAAATGGAGCATGATAATTCAACACATGGCAACATGGCTTCTTCACATACAAGCATAAATTCACAAACACAAATAAACACAAAGCAAAAGGATGTAGTACTCAACTACAACAATCAATTCCAATACAAAACAAAGGCTCCTTCTCCAAGCAAGCAAGCCAAGACAAGAGCAAGAACTATGGAGGTCTCCTTATGCCTCCCATGTTGAAATTGGGCATCCACCAAAAGCAAACCGCCAAGAACATAACAATCCCATAAACCTTATCCCTCCTCAACCCCTCCTTATCCCTCCTCCAAATTTATCCCTTATACCTCCCCCAAAGTAGGAAATGCAAGCATTTCCTTTCCTAGGTGGATCCCAAACCAACACTCCCTCCACAAGAACAAATAACAATGGCAAATCCCTTATCCCTCCTCTGATAAACCTCATAGTCTTCTCTCCACACCATGCCCTAAGCATTCTACCCATCCCTCTAAGAATTGCAAACACAAATACATTCAAAATTCATGCTAAAAGAGGGAAAAACAACAATTTTAAAAAAGTGAGAGCCTACCTCTCCATAATGGAGACTTGCTTCCAAAACAACAGTCTTTATTTCACTAAAACCAGTCCCAAATCAGCAAGGTAAATGTATGCACAAGCAAATCCACTTCTTCCACCAAGCAAGCTCCAAAATGCAAGAGAAATTTTGACCCAAGAGTGAAATCTCCAACCTTCAACAACCTCAAAATGAGGAGGAATTCCAATTTTAAAGGAGAGGGTGGAAGAGGATGATGTGGATTCCAAGTGGGATGCCACATCATTTTTCCTCATCCCCAAAAAGCAATCAACATCAAGGCAATTAAATCCCAATCAATGTGAATGACAAACCACTTACACACTTCATTTTTTCCCATCCTAAAAAAAAAAGAATGCATTTAAAATTTGTAAGACAAGTGCAAACAAATCTTACAATAAATCATGTCAAAATGCAATAAAATAAGTTGATTTTGACTCCAAATTAATAAACATGGTTGGTGGAGGATTTTGAGAGGTGTGGGACAAGTTTAACTTGTCCCACAAGCCTCCAAATTTGTCCTCCAAGCTCAAATTCGAATTTCAAGAGGGAGATGGAGTGTTTGACCTTCCAAAATCTTCTTACAACCTCTTACAATTTCTTACACAATCTATCACTTCACTTACACAACCCATACTTGGTAACTTACACACTCTTTTAAAATGCATTTATTTCTATGACATTTATTTATTACAAACTTTAGA
>CM034147.1:473794912-473814912 GCA_019776745.2 Taxus chinensis | reverse complement strand
TTATGTCTCGTATTCCTTGACGGCATACTCGTCAATCTGGAATACGTCCTTCACCCCATTCCTTTGTTATGTAGAATGTCTTATACTGACTTCTGTCAGTCTCTCCTACCCCAAGTTATTCACTCAGAAATGGATTAATAATATGGCAACATTATAAGGATGCTCTTGAGAACTAGGGATACTCTGACATACTGGGTCAACCCTAGTTAACCCTGTGTGTCAAGGTACCCCGAGTCTCCAGGGGCAGCCTCATAACATGACCATGTCAGTAACCAGTCCCGGAGTAAAAACTTGTTCGAGTTTAAGGAGTAAATCTTGACGATCAATGCAAAGGGTGTCACCATAAGTCACCTGCATTGTTGTATCTTCGAGAAGATCCTAATCTTCTCGAAGGTACAACCCTGCAATTGACTTGTGCCATCAACCTTCAAATCCACCTCGATAAGATCTACTAAACTTTAAGGTGTTACTTACGTGGAGTTTAAATTATACTCTAAGACACTCCTTTTTAGGGTAGTCTTTTCCCAATCCCCTGGGTTCCTCATCTTAAAATTGCCTTTCTTATTAAGACCCATTCCACAAAGAGAAGTTTAATAAGATTGAGGTCTCAACAAGGAGATCATTGTTTCACAATAATCTTAATCCACAAAATTGGGTAGTAACCCCAAGTCTTCTCATAAGATTGCTAACTTATCCCTTTTGGGTTTATTCCAGATCTTAAAACTGAAATATATATCTTAATTATTAGTGTTAAGATATAGTGATTTTAGAAAAATTCAGCACGTTGTCTTGACATAGATCAAGGTTATAGAGTATCAGATTACTCTTCCCGTTCAACTTCCTGAAAGGGTTTATTTTAACCTTAGCTTCTCAAAAATCAGTGATCTAAATTACAATTAGCTTTAAATAGATCATAATAGAACTACTAAACAATCATAAGTATTCAGTCACATAACCTTGCAAAGCTTACTTAGATAATCACAAATGTCTCCAAGATATACAATAATAACAATGCTCTTAAAATCATTCGAACCGAAGAAGATCAATCCATCAAGATACAGAATGCAACCACATAAGTAACAATCCCTCATTTTCATTCATTTCAAGCTAATCAAATACATTTTATGCATTCAGCATATGAGATACAATACTCAACAGCAAAAGAACATCTTCCTTCATATAGTACATTTAGAGAAGTCAAGCTGAAATTCAACATAAAAACAAATTAAACAATCTGAACATCATATCAGATCTGCATGCCTTTACCACTTACGACAACCATCTACAAAATTGCCAACACGGGTCAGTTTTACGAACTGAGCATGATAAGCACTAAATCTTAAAACAATTGCATTCTACCAATTGCTCTCATTGAACAACCTGTTTAAATGAAATCAGGCTAAATATCATTCTACAATTTTAACATGACTATAATGCATAACCTCTATTATAGCTGTCAAATAGTCCTAAATATTTTTAGATGACTCAACGTACATATTAGAGACTAAGAAGAACAAAATAATTCCAAAACATCCATCCATCTGCATCTCCAAGACAACATCAATCCATCAATTTATTCCATTCTAAAAAGAATATCCTATCAGCTCGTATTTCAACAAGTATGATTCAAACAAGTTCACAAGGCAGTTTATAATAACCAGCAAGCTCACTGACATAATTCCTTTTCAATCATACACTATGTTAATGGTACAGACAAGTATAGCCACTTATACAGCAACACACAATTTATGCCAGTCTCTACATATAGTACTACTGTATATTCTTGTTTTACCCTTACCGTAGAGAACACATAAGGATACAAGTGAAGAAAACATTCATAGTTTCTAGACAAGGAGAGAATAACTTATTATTCATACAGTTATAGATATCAACATAACTTAACAGCAGAGGAGAAAGAAATAGAGGCATTCATATTCCATTCCAATCAAGTTCATATCTGTACCATCCTCTCAAGAGTAATGCATTTACACTATACGCATGTGACTAAATCAGCTGAGGCCAGAAGAAGATATTATAGCTTCACCTGAATTCCAATATAAAATTCACCTATAGATTATTAAGCAATACAATAGTTCACGCGACAAGCAATACTAAAATAACTGAGCCCAAAAAGGCTCAACAAATCTTTCCATATTATTCAACAACATGCAAAATATCCAATGCCATCGCCTGTCATGGCACAACTAAGAGCTCTTTGTTTCAGTCAAACTTGAAACAAGATCACATTAAAACAATTAATGTTTCCATATGAAATACAGTGACATTCACGCCGAGTTGAAACACAATATGCACAGCTTCATTCAACTAAGCAAATCCCTACGATTATACAGCAAGGTCTTAAATCAGAAGCCGAAATAAAAAAATAATAACCTCAACAAGATCTTCATAAAAGTCATCATCATAACATCATTTCCAACAAAATTTCATCCAAGTTGAGATAATATGAATACAGCAAGGACTCATACAAGTCAAGTTTAAAAGTAAACACAACGTGGACTAGATCAGTAGTCGAATTCATACGAAAACATTCAAGGTTTCCAACTAATTCAACACCAACAGTCTTCACAAATAAACTTCTACAGAAGTCTAAATACAAGATACATATTAAGGACTCCAACATAGCCAATATCAATAAGTATTCACAACCAAGCTTATACAGAAGTCGAAACACTGGTTACATATCCAGGACTCCAAATGAGTCAATAACCACAGTATTCACAACTGAGCTTTATACAGAATAGAAAAACATAATATTCGATTAGAGGATTCAAAAGGAGTCGAACCCATGTAATATTCACAAATAAACTTCGACTGAAGTAGAAATACAAGATACATATTAAATTCAAGAATTCCAACTATATCAATAACATACAGAATTCATGACTGAACTCCTACAGAAGTAGAAACGTATGTTACTTTTCAAGGACTCAAAAGGAGTCGTACCCATTTAGTATTCTCAAATAAACTTCTACTGAAGTAGAAAGATACTATCTATTTCCAAGAATTCCAACTGTATCAATCTCCACAAGTGTTAACAACAAGGCTTCAACAAAAGTCTATACCAAGCAAGAAAGCATTTTTATGGACTCCAACAGAGTCGAATTCGTACATTATCCTTGCAAGAATTTCTACGAAATCTAACCGAAATGCAAAACACAATAAGATAATTCAACCGTACGAAAAAAAATGTACACCCAACAAGGTTTTGACTGAATAATCAAACCAGCATGAAGATACAACAAACTAATTCATACAATGCTACCATAAAAACCAACTGGACGAAAAATCATCTGAACAGAGTTGTTCTAATGAAATCATTTGAGGGAAAGCAAGATTTTTAAAATTTAGGAACTAATATGCCTGGTAATGTCGCTTAAAAATCCGAAGAAGACCTTTGAAAGAGCTCGAGCCTTCTCCTCTTTTTTTTCCACGTTAGATTCAACAACAACAATTTGTTATTTCCATGCCTTATAAACTTTCCTTGACAGAGAAAAGAGCTAGTTATTCTCATAGTTTCCATGCAACACCAAGTAGACTGGTTCGAAGAACCAGTGATCAAATAGAGAGAAAACCGGAGCATATGGAAAACCAAACAACCAACTAGTTTTCCATTTTGCATGCCTTCCCGAGAAATCTGCACTCAGAAACCGAGTTCCTTAATTGCATTAACTCCAAAATTCCCGCTCAATCTCCATTGCCACCGACCGCCATAGGTAGCGATGGACAAAAACAAACCAAAGACCATTTCCAGATTTGGCGACTCTGCCACGTCAGATTTCACTATCCATTTGAAACTTCCACCAAATCCCTCGTCCTTCATACTTATCCATCTCATTTAATGCCATAGAAACTACCACCCATGGCTCGCACCCCTTCATAGGTCCCTTTCATCCATGATCATTAGTTAGGTTAGAAACATAGGTTAGACCTTAAGGTGATACTTAGTCTAACCTCCTTAGCGCTAGGTCACTAACCTTAGAACATTTAGCTTATAGTTAAGGGCTAGGTTAGATTAGCACTAATCTAACCCATAGGTTATAGTTTAGGTTTAGGTTATTAACCTTAATAGAACCAGTCTAGGTCTAACAAATAGAATTTTTCAGTGTAAGAACCAACAGATACATTCCCGAAATGGATTCAATCTAGCCTTGATAATAAGCTAGCAATAAATATATCAGAATTTATTACCTGGCTCAAGGTCTAGACCTTCCTGATATTACGATATCGGGAACCAATTCATTTAACACGATCAGCCTCAGTTAGACTCCGGAATTGCTTATCAACACATTCAAACCTTGCAACCTTCGTAAGGTCTAGAATTTTTTTTCATCTCGAATAAACTTAAAACATCTCTTGGATCAATGCCACTGATCCAAGGCTGAGTCATATAGACGGGTAAATCCACAATTCATTCCGAAATCATATTAAAGTCAGGTGCAAAAATGAAAGAAATAAAAGAGTCCAAGCATATCCTGGCTCATTCAAAGATCTTCAAGAGCAAACAAGATATAATCCATATCAAGCATGACTTCACAATCAAAGGAACACGTCCTTTTTATAGAAGAAATCATATATCAACACTTGAATGCTCAGGAGGAAGTAACAATAGTTCAGAGTGTTACATGCTTCCCTCCTTAAAGATTCATCGTCCCGATGATTACATATTTGATTAACCTTCAGGTCAACCAATTTATTAGTTCACAAAACAATGTGACTATTTCCAACTTGAATAGTTCCAGAAATCAATGTCACGATACATTTTATTCAGCCTGAATAATTTTTGCCTCAATCTGGCTTTCATATAACATGAAAAAGATAAGTTCATAAAAAAAATGTTTTGTCAACAGATTTCATGCTGTTGAAAAAGAAAAGGAAAAGTAATTTTCATCTCTTCCAGATTTTCCCAAGTTGTACTTTCTTCGTTAAACTGGTCCCACTAGACCTTACTTTGCTGTATTTCCCAATTTCTCAAATGCAATTGATGAGTTTCCAGCACTCATGTGGGTTTAACCACGATTATTCTTCGGTCTTGGACCTGCAAGGAATTCCAATTTAAAACATGTGACAAATCTGAAACGTATTTCTTAAGCAAATAAATATGGAAAACATCATCCATGCGAGACAAAGTAGGTGGTAATTCTAATCGATAAGCTACAGGATTGATTATTTCAACAATTTTGAAAGGTCCCACGAAACAAGGTGACAATTTGGCAGCCTTGCCAAAAGTTATAGAACTCTTTCTAGGTTTAACACGAAGAAAAACCTTCTCACCAAGCTCAAACCTTCGATCAACCCGCTTAAGGTTAGCATAGCTCTTCT
The DNA here is from genome assembly GCA_019776745.2 of Taxus chinensis. Lineage (NCBI taxonomy): Eukaryota > Viridiplantae > Streptophyta > Pinopsida > Cupressales > Taxaceae > Taxus > Taxus chinensis. The sequence goes on along the minus strand of CM034147.1, from coordinate 473,809,572 downwards.
GCCTATCTGTTGCTTCCTTTAATCATTCACAAATCAACTTTACTTGCTGTTCCATTTCACTGAGGATCTCTGGTCCAATTACCACTCTATCCTCAACACTATCCCAGCTAACAGGGGTTCTGCACTTCCTTCCATAAAGTGCTTCAAATGGTGCCATTTTAAGAGATGAGTGATAAGTGTTGTTGTATGCGAATTCAACTAATGGAAGATACTCTTCCCATTTATATTGTTGATCCATGCAATACATTTGCAACATGTCTTCCAACACCTGATTTACTCTCTCAGTTTGTCCATCCGTTTCCGGATGATATGCAGAACTGAAGTTTAGTTTCATTCCAAGAGATATATTAAGCATTTGCCAAAATCTTGATGTCATTCTAGGATCCCTGTCAGATATAATCAATTCTGGTACACCATGTAACCTGAAAATTTCATGTACAAATCTTTTGGCCAGCATTGGTGAATCATCCTTTAGATTTCCAGAAATGAAATGAGCTACCTTAGTTTATCTACAACTACTAGGATAACATCATGTTTATTCCTGGACATAGGTAACCCTTGTACAAATTCCATGCTTATTACTTGCCATTTGTACTGTGGTATGCTATGAGGATATAATAGTCCAGCAGGGTGCATGTGTTCTACCTTAACCCACTGACATTCCAGATAATGAGTCACAAAATAAATGACATCCTTTTTCATACCGTTCCCAAAGTATTGTTGTTTCAGATCAGAAAGTATTTTTGTGATACCTGGGTGTCCAGAGAAAGGTGAATTATGAAATTCAACTAACAACTTCTTTCTCAAATCGTTCAGCATAGGTACGTATACCCTATTTTCATAACGTAAGATTCCTTCATTATCAAAATGAAATCCCTTATACCTTTCATCATTAGGTTCTGCAGCAAGCGCTGCTTTTACTTGCTGAAAGTATATATCAAATTCTGAGGCACTTTTTACCTCATCCTTAAACTGAGTTCTTAATGTTATAAGAGCAGAAATGTGCCTCCTACGACTTAGAGCATCTGCTACTCTATTCTCTTTCCCTTTGATGTAGCTAATATCAAAATCATATTGGGATAAAAACTCTAACCACCTTCTCTGTCTGGCATTTAGATTAGGCTGAGTGAAAATATATTTCAGTCCTAAGTGATTAGTTTTCAACTCAAAAGGTTTCCCAAGTAAATAGTGTCTCTAGACTTGAAGCACATGAACAATGGCAGCAAGCTCCAAATCATGAGGAGCATAATTCAGCTCGTGTAACTTAAGTTTTCTACTTTCATATGCTATGACTTGATCATTTTGTAACAAAAAACCTCCAAGGCCTTCCCCAGAAGCATCCGTTATAACAGTAAAACTCCCATTAGGGTCTGGTACAGCTAATATAGGTGCGGAAGTCAACTGGCTTTTCAGACTTTTGAAAGAAGTTTCACACTTATCATTCCAAATAAATTTCCTATCCTTCTTCTGCAATGAAGTTTCGGTGTAGCTACTTTAGAAAAATCCTTAACAAATTTTCTATAGTAACCAGCAAGACCCATGAAGCTTCTTACTTCGTGCACATTCTTTGGTGCAGGCCACTCAGTTATTGCCACTATTTTTGAAGGATCCACAGCAATTCCTTCATTGCTAATGACATGACCCAAATAGTGAACTTCTGTATTAAAGAAAGAACATTTGGATAACTTACCATATAACTTTCTTTTTCTCAAAATTCCCAAAACTATCTTCAAATGCTCATTGTGATCCTCAACACTTTTAGAATAAATGAGAATATCGTCCAAGAATACAAGTACAAACTTGTCCAAATATTCTTGAAAGATATTATTCATTAAGTTCATAAAATTTGCAGGTGCATTAGTTAATCCAAAGGGTAGAACCGTGAATTCATAATGTCCGTACCTTGTTCGGAAAGCTGTTTTATGAATATCTTCTTCTCTAATCCTTAACTGATGATAACCAGATCGAAGATCTATCTTAGAATAAACTGCTGTCCCACGCATATGATCAAATAGATCATCGATCCTTGGAAGTGGGTATCTGTTCTTGATTGTTGCTTTGTTCAACATCCGGTAATCAATACACAGCCTAAGTGTTCCATCCTTATTTTTCACAAATATTACTGTCGCTCCCCAAGGTAAAACACTTGGTCTAATGAAACCTTCAAACAAATTGCAATTGTTCCTTAAGCTCGACTAACTCTGTAGTAGTCATCCGATAAGGTGCTTTGGAAATAGGTTCTGTTCCTGGTTTGATTTCGATGGTGAAGTCAAATTCCCTCTTGGGTGGTAACCCTGGTAATTCCTCTGGAAAAACATCTTTGAAGCTTTACAACAGAGGAAATCGTTTCATGGAATCACCATCTTCTTCTTAAAATTCAGATATCTTTACTCCATAAAGGGTACATCCTTTGTTTTTAGCATTTTTAAGATGCATAGCCGACAGTTTTCTAACTGAAATTTCCCGTTTCACCCCTTGAATCTCTGTTGTTTCTAGCCGATCATCTAAACATTTTATATTCTTTTCATAACAGTCTACTTTTGCTTTATGTTCAGCTAACCAATTGACACCAATGACAATGTCGTAAGATCCCAAAGGTGTAACATAGAGGTCAACTTCCGTGGAAAAGTTAGGTAAGTCAAGGACTGCCCCAAAAAGACACATACTCACTGTATGAATAGAGTTATTACCATACTGTACAGTCCAAGATTTATCCTTTTTTGCAGCTTTTCTCTTAAGTTTAGAAGCAAGTTTATTAGAAATAAAACATTCAGTAGCTCCTGTATCAAAAAGAATAGTGACAGGTATGCCAAATAACTTACCCGGAACTTCTATAGGTGTCACCTACTTTTCAGCTTGCTTGTCTGCTACTGCAACATGTATCTTATGCTGTTGATTATGATCATCCTTCTTCAAAGGGCACTGATTTGCGTAGTGGTCTTTACCACAATTGTAGCAGCCTCCTACAGGTCCCTTTTTAGGCTCAAAATTTCCTCCAGCCTTGTAATTATCACGTTGTCCTCCATAGGGCTTCTGCCCATTGTTATAATTCTTGTCAAAATTATCCCTTACATTTCCAGTAGGCTTATTCGCTGCTGCTTTCTTACTATTATCCCCTGGAAACTTACTTCTATTTCCAAACATTTTCCATGGTCCCTTTTTGGGTGCAAGTGAAGTTGAAGAAGGGTTTGTAATCTTCTTCCGCACTTCCTCTTTATGAGCAGAAATAGCCTTTAATTTCTGTTCTTGTCTTATGGCCTTTTCAACAACTCCTTCCATAGTGGTTGGACTGTGAACATTGACCTCTCCCCCTATCATGGGATTCAGTCCCATGATGAATTTCCATATTCTGAACTTCTCATCAGTTTGATACTGTGGTACATACTTGAGGAGTTTTGTAAAATACTCCTAATATTCAGTTACCGTTAGCTTCCCTTGAGCTAAGTTCTAGAATTCTGTTATTTTCTGATCATAGAAAAGTTGTGGCAGCCAACGTTTCCTAAAATATCCCTTAAATTGATCCCAAGTAATATTGGTCTCATCAATATTTAGCTCAGCTTTACGGCTATCCCACCACGAAGATGCTTTATGGGAAAGCTGATAGGCTCCCCAAATAGCTTTGGTTTCCTCTACGAAGTTTCTTATTGCAAAGTACTTCTCCATTTCACTGAGCCAGTTCTCAGCTCCATCACCTAATGTGGTGCCATCATATTTAGGTGGACTTATCCTTTTTATATCATTAGTGAGTTCCGCTGCCAACCTAGCCTTTTTGTTTTCTTGTTGCATAGGTGCATTTCCAGCGTTATTATCAAAACCCATATCGGGGTTGTCCTCCAGGAGGTTGCTGATTGTTATTACCAGCTTCATCTTCCTCCTCATTTCCCATTACTTGCTGTTCAAGTACAGCTAAATGATCTCTTGTGTCCAACAGGGCAGCAAGGATCTCATCAAGCTTTTGGGTTGTTGCTGCCCCTCCTTCAGGTGGAGCATTATTCGCAACGTTCCCCCTTGTTCTAACCATTTTCTGTTACAAGAAAATTCAGGTTTTTATCAAATTATGGACACAATAGGTCCAAGAGCTGCAACCTTCAGCTCTGATACCAAGATGTAACATCCTCATTTTTATACATTAGAACAAGCAATTTTGTTTTTTGATAAATGCTTTCTTGTTCTAAATACATAATTTAGAACTCACAAATCAAAACAACCATTCATATAACAGATAACCATATGCAGCTGTAATGACTCGGAGTACCTCCGATCTATTCATTCCATGACTCGGTAATCTACCGATCTATTCATGAGTATCAAGAGTTGGTGTTTTTAATCTAACACATCTGATTTTGCAAATCATCTTGGTGAATGTTTTTCATGCTATTATAACTACTAGAATGAAGGCAAACATGTTAAGATATGTTCTGATCTTAGGAGAATGTGTTGCTAACTTGGATTTTTGCATGCTGTGATTTATTGTTAGGACAACATTTATTGTTCTTGTGTGTTTGCTGATATGACGACAAATTGTTGTATACTTGCTATGCTCTCGTGGCTGATTGATAGCACACCTTGAATCAATTTCATTGATCCAAGTGTGCTGAGGGCTTCTGGTGATTTCAGTATTGATTTAATCTTGAGCCCTGTACTGTCGAACTTGGGATCTCGTGAGGCAAGAACCGCCTGGTCATGGGTGGCTTTGATACATGATCCAGAGGATGGAACGTCCTGCACTGCATTCACGTGAACGTCTGTAGGAAGGCAGGATGGAGGTTGGATTAGGAGTTGATTAGTGTTAGTGGTTAGTATAAATTAAAACCTAAACTAATCCTAAGTCCTACCATGTATCCTACACTATTATCCTAAGTGGATTTTTAAATTCAAAAAAAAGAGGGGAAAATAAAACCTAAGGCTAAACTAAGACCTAGGTTGAACACTTTATGCAACCTAAACTAATCCTAATCTAAAAAGGGCGCGCGGACCCTTGGAAGGAAAGGGATAAGGATGGAAAGGGAATTCATTGGCATTTAATAAACAGTCCATATGTGGACAGCGCCAGTTTTGGCGGGGCAGGTAAGAAATAGAGGCATCTATTTGGAAATAGAGCCAAATTTAGTTTTTGCATGGGAATTTTGAAAGATTGAGTTCGCCAACCCAAGTGGCGGTGGCGTGGAAAGTAAGGAAAAAGGCAAAGCCTTTAATGCATTGATTTTTCTTGGTCCTCGTGACCAGTTCACCTTGGAAAGTGTATGAGGGAATTTGATTTTTCATTGTTTCGATTTGGCTTTTGCAAAGTTGCTCTACATTTGGTTTTTCTGGTCTGGTTCAGTCAAACCAGCTCTTGGAATTTGACATTTTCTTGGAGATTTCGAGGTTGTTGCTAAGCCTGAAGAAGAAAGAAGTGTTGGGGAGTTTGTGCTATCGCTGTGGAAGGAAAAATGTGGCAAACGAAGTTTTCTTCGAGTTCTAGAAAAGAGATTACAGGCATGTTAAGCCCTTCTCTTTAAAAATTCTTGCTTTGTTTAAGTGTCTCATTAAAACAACCCTGCTCTTGGGTTTGGATTGTGTGATTGCTGTCGAGTCGATTTGACTTAGATTTTGTTGATTCTTGCTTTCTTTTCTTTGGGGAAATGATAAGAAGAATTGCTTCTGGTTGCTCGGCCTTGATGCGTATTTGCTCGAATCGAGTTGGAAAATGAATTATTGTATTGGTTGTTGACAGTATGGTGGTTTGAAATAGATATCTTTCTTTCACTGTTCGTGTTGTTTGAAAGTGGAACAGGCTGTGTAATCGTTCCTTATAGTGTAATTGTTTTCCATTTAGTGTAATCGTTTCTTTATTGTTGTGCTTGGAACTGCCTTTGCAAGTAAAGAGGAAATGGAAGTACAGTCGTGTATATTGCTGTGATTTGGGTTCCGTTGACTCTTGCTATCATTTTGGAAATAATATGAAACACTGTCTTGATTGCTGAGTTTATCTGTCTTTGTATTTCTCGAATGAAATACCTTCCTGTCGTGCTAGTGGTTGACGTTAAATGGAAGTTGAAACGAGTTCTTTTCCGTAAGATGTTTAATAGGAACAGTACAGGTAGTGTGAATTGTTTTATTGTTGTGTGATAGCCTTTTGTCATATGAACTTTTGAGATAAAATGGTGAAGGTTGTGTGAGCGGCTTGGTGTCGTTTCTGTACTGAAGTTTCATTGATGGGAAATAAGATCTCTTGTTGATTGATGTCTGCTGTTCGGGATTAAAAGGAATATCATTCTTTTCGAGCTTATTGGAATGGGTTTTTCACTGTTTAAGTATTATATTAAGAAATGGCAGGCTATATGGTTGTTTTCACTACTATGAAAATGCTCTTGTTATATGGTCTTTCATGATATAATGGTAAAGGATGTACGAGATGTTTAAGGTCGTTTCTATACTGAAACTTCTTTTGAAAAGGAAATAGTTTCTTCTCTCTCTCTTATGTGTTGATTAGGATGAATACAGCGTTGTTTTTTTTATAAGAGCATACGAATTACCTTGGAGAAAGAAATGATAACACGTTTTTGGCTGTTCTTTCCTTTCTTGCTTAAAAAGAAATAAGACTTTTCTCTTCCTTCTGTTGTTTCGGGATTATGAGGAAATGGTATTTTGTATTTTAAAGGGATGGGCTTTAGAATTTTATATGAGGGTTTGTAAGAGTTGGAAAAGAAGTAGTTTTTCCTTCTGAACTCATAGAGAAATATACTGTTTCTTGCTAGGAAGGTATGATGATTAGTTGTGTTTACTAATGTTGATCGGTCTTGTAAGGTCGAACTGTTTTGGTGATTATGACTTAATATTGGATTGCTGTAGGTAACAACAATGAATAATACATTATTTTGAACGGGATTACGTTCATGGAAATTGGAAATCATGAGATTAATAGACTGCATGATTGTATAACTGTTATCTGTTTATCATACAGTGAAAGAAATATGGTTTCTTTAAGTATGGTAAATATATGGTCTGCATCCTTATACTGTTTGACCTAGGATGAACATAGTGTTGTACTAATCTGTATCAGATTTTTATATGAGTCTGATTCAAATGAAGTATGGATATGGATGATGAATTCTTCCCTGTTTTCAATTAAAGTGGATTATAAATGAAATTACTCTTACTGCTAGTAAGTGAATTCTGATTGGATTTTGTAAGTTTCACTCTGAACTGTTATCTTGGTTTGTCTTTCGTTTGGATTCCACTGCTAGGACAGTCATGTGGAAAGAAATAGGGATATGAATGAATGACTTGGGAAAAATAAGCTTTTCTACTTTCATTCAGTTGGAAATCTGTAATTCATGAAAAATGAATTTTATAATGCTTAGATGGGATCAACTATATGCCTTGCTGTTCGCTTTCTTGTCTGTGCTTGATTACTTGGATTCTAATATGATGCGAGAACTGAAAGGAAAGTAAAGGGGTTTACATTTCAGTTGGTTTCATCCTTGCATTTATTATTAATGAAAGGCGTAGAAAAGATAACAGTGTGTTATATCAGCAGTAAGCTATTTGTATTCCTAACTTTACAAATATTGTAAATTGAGACTTGTAACAGTTATGTGGAAAATGGGACAGCAGTTCTTTGGCTGATTGTGATGATATTTGATAGTTCAGTTGTTTTGATGATCTTTCTTTTGTGCCTATTTCGTGATTGATGTTTAACTGTCGTTTCATAAAAGCAGGGTTCTTTTATTGAGACATTTAGTTGAAGCACCTTATTTTAAGGATAAGTGCTTAATATGCTCAGTTCATTGAATTGACCCGTGTAATTCATTTTGCAGATGGAATTTGATTAGAATGAAGACTTGGCTGTTTTCTGATGCTTCTTGATTAGCTGTAAAATGAATTGTAATTGTTAATTTGATTTCTCTTTGAGGAATTGTGAAAAGAAGAAAATATATTCTTCTGTCCATGAGTTGTATTGATGTTTTATATAAACTATGCCCAATCAACTGGATTGGCAAATGTACAGATTATGTCATGAAATATTGAATCCAATTACATGTGTATTATTTTAATGATTATATCAGTTTGATTTCGCTGTCTAAATTGGAAATATAATATTATTTCTTGATTGGATTTGTTTAATTGTCCTTGGATGAATGTTAAATGGAAACATCAGTTCTTTTAAGTTGAAAAATGCAATTAATTCATACTTGGGTAAAGATGAATTTTTAATTGACATTATAAGGATTAGGAAGAATATGATTCCATAATTGGAAGGTATTCGGGATTAGCTTAGGAGCTAAGGAATACCAATTAAACTTCGGAGTAATCGAACTTCGCTTTCGAGCTCCATTAATAATCTCGTGTGTTAAATTCAAAATAAAGGATATAGGATAAGTATATCCAAAACTAATGGACCTTAACCATATAACGTTAAGGAGAACAAATGAATACATTTCTTGGAAATTAGACCTTGTTTAAATGACGTCTAATAAGTTAGAATTCTGAATTTAGTTACAGTTGGAAAATCTTGGCTAAGTTTAATAGGTTAAACTTATCATGTCCGTCGGTACGGACTGCTTAATCCAATGATTAAGAAGTGAACCAAGTAGGGAAATGTAGCCCTTCGACACGAAGGAGAAGATGCATAGCAAGCTAATGGACGGTTTAGTCCCTCTTAGCCCTATATAACTGTAACGGAAACGAGGATCAAGGGATCAGCGTGGATGCTGAAAGTTGATTTTAATTATTAAATCGTATCCTAAGCACTTGAGCAGGATGTGTATTCTCGATGGGAGAATTCTGTAGGACATTGGCATACGCCAGCTATAGAAAGGTGTCTCCATGAAGACGGGTCTTCATGACGACACACTGTTGTAGTTGACATATTGCAATGCCCTCCCGAATTAAAACATCAAGAGTACATAGGCTGAAGGTGTAACTATGGACAGGGGATAGGAGTATGATCTGGTATACGGAGTGACTCCGGAATAATAAAGATAACTAGACACATGGGGTCGTGGGGAAACGACACTGTATGTCTGCGTATCTTTAGTTACTGGGAGTGCCTTCCTATATTCGTTCATATTACTAACTGTAATTGGAAGTTTAAAGTAACCTTAACAAAGAGGACTGGTAGGAACCAGGAAAGACCATTCTAGATAACAGGTGAAGTGAAGTGAAGGACGTATTCCGTTGATGTGTATCACATCCAGGAATATGATCATGCAAAGCATGTGAAAATCTTTAGCCAAAGTATCGCAATTGCTGGTTGCGTTGTCCTTATCACTTAATTTAAGATGCAGGCTGTTAGATGAATATCAGTAACAGATAATCAAATAGGCTTCTTAAATGGATCACTTCAATAACCGGAAATGGTTATGAGAACAGGTATATATAATATACCATGCATAAACAAACATGAAGGATCGATTGTTGCCGAGTCAAGAACATGAAGGATCGATTGTTTCCGAGTCATGAACATGAAGGATCGGTTGTTTCCGAGTCATGAAATGAATGATCGTTGAAACTACGAGCCATGAAAATGGAAGATCGACAGTTCCTCGAGTCATTTACAGCAACATATAGAATCTGTTATAAGATTGAATGGCATTGAATGTGTGTTCCATATTGAAAATATGCGAACAGGGAACATTCGTTTAAAAAAGAAATTGTGTGATCCAAACTGTGTTGTTTGGGAAGAGAACAATTATTAAAACTTGAACGTGTGTTTGAATTTTGTAATTCATAACAGAGAACGTTATAAAAAAAAAAAAAATTTCCCTTGTTCTGGTATTTTAAAATGGGGATGTTACACTTGCGGTTCTCTTCCCTAATTTGGGATTCAGAATGCTATGTCCAAGGAACCTATCTGAATAATTGTTACCATTATTCATTGGCATCTCGTCCCTTATACTAGGTGACATAAGACAACGCAATCAGCAGCTTGCGATACTTTGGCCAAAGATTTGAAACATATTGCTTATGTCTCGTATTCCTTGACGGCATACTCGTCAATCTGGAATACGTCCTTCACCCCATTCCTTTGTTATGTAGAATGTCTTATACTGACTTCTATCAGTCTCTCCTACCCCAAGTTATTCACTCAGAAATGAATTAATAATATGACAACGTTATAAGGATGCTCTTGAGAACTAGGGATACTCTGACATACTGGGTCAACCCTAGTTAACCCTGTGTGTCAACGTACCCTGAGTCTCCAGGGGCAGCCTCATAACATGACCATGTCGGTAACCAGTCATGGAGTCAAAACTTGTTTGAGTTTAAGGAGTAAATCTTGACGATCAATGCAAAGGGTGTTTCCATAAGTCACCTGCATTGTTGTATCTTTGAGAAGATCCTAATCTTCGCGAAGGTACAACCCTGCAATTGACTTGTGCCATCAACCTTCAAATCCGCCTCGATAAGATCTACTAAAATTTAAGGTGTTACTTACGTGGAGTTTAAATTATACTTTAAGACACTCCTTTTTAGGGTAGTCTCTTCCCAATCCCCTGGGTTCCTCATCCTAAAATTTCCTTTCTTATTAAGACCCATTCCACAAAGAGAAGTTTAATAAGATTGAGGTCTCAACAAGGAGATCATTGTTTCACAATAATCTTAATCCACGAAATTGGGTAGTAACCCCAAGTCTTCTCATAAGATTGCTAATTTATCCCTTTTGGGTTTATTCCAGATCTTAAAACTGAAATATATATCTTAATTATTAGTGTTAAGATATAGTGATTTTAGAAACATTCAGCACGTTGTCTTGACTTAGATCAAGGTTAGAGAGTATCAGATTACTCTTCCCGTTCAGCTTCCTGAAAGGGTTTATTTTAACCTTAGCTTCTCAAAAATCAGTGATCTAAATTACAATTAGCTTTAAATAGATCATAATAGAACTACTAAACAATCATAAGTATTCAGTCACATAACCTTGCAAAGCTTACTTAGATAATCACAAATGTCTCCAAGATATACAATAATATAAATGTACTTTAAATCATTCGAACCGAAGAAGTTCAATCCATCAAGATACAGTTGCAACCATATACAAGTAACAATCCCTTTTTTTCATTCATTACAAGCTAATCAATTACAACTTATGCATTCAGCATATGAGATACAATACTCAACAGCAAGAGAACAACTTCCTTCATATAATATAATTAGAGAAGTCAAATTGAAATTCAACATAAAAACAAATTAAATAATCTGAGCATCATATCAGATCTGCGTGCCTTTACCACTTACGACAACCATCTGCAAAATTGCCAACACGGGTCAGTTCTGCGAGCTAAGCATGATAAACACTAAATCTTAAAACAATTGCATTCTACCAATTGCTCTCATTGAACAACCTGTTTAAATGAAATCAGGCTAAATATCTTTCTACAATTTTAACATGACTATAATGCATAACCTCTATTATAGCTGTCAAATAGTCCTAAATATTTTTAGATGACTCAATGTACATATTAGAGACTAAGAAGAACAAAATAATTCCAAAACATCCATCCATCTATATCTCCAAGACAACATCAATCCATCAATTTATTCCATTCTAAAAAGAATATCCTATCAGCTCGTATTTCAACAAGTATGATTCAAACAAGTTCACAAGGTAGTTTATAATAACCAGCAAGCTCACTGACATAATTCCTTTTCAATCATACACTATGTTAATGGTACAGACAAGTATAGCCACTTATACAACAACACACAATTTATGCCAGTCTCTCCATATAGTACTACTGTCTATTCTTGTTTTACCCTTACCGTAGAGAACACATAAGGATACAAGAGAAGAAAACATTCATAGTTTCTAGACAAGGAGAGAATAACTTATTATTCATACAGTTATAGATATCAACATAACTTAATAGCAGTGGAGAAAGAAATAGAGGCATTCATATTCCATTCCAATCATGTTCATGACTGTACCGTCCTCTCAAGAGTAATGCATTTACACTGTACGCATGTGACTAAATTAGCCGAGGCCACAAGAAGATACTACAGCTTCACCCGAATTCCAATATAAAATTCAGCTGTAGATTATTAAGCAACACAATAGTTCACGCGACAAGAAATAATAAAATATTTGACCCCAAAAAGGCTCAACAAATATTTCCATATTATTCAACAACATGCAAAATATCCAATGCCATCGCCTGTAATGGCACAGCTAAGAGCTCTTTGTTTCAGTCAAACTTGAAACAAGATCACATTAAAATAATTAACATTTCCATATGAAATACAGTGACATTCACGCAGAGTCGAAACACAATATGCACAGCTTCATTCAACTAAGCAAATCCCTACGATTATACAGCAAGGTCTTAAATCAGAAGCCAAAATCAAAAAATAATAACCTCAACAAGATCTTCATAAAAGTCATCATCATAACATCATTTCCAACAAAGTTTCATCCAAGCTGAGATAATATGAATACAGCAAGGACTCATACAGAGTCGAGTTTAAAAGTAAACACAGCGTGGACTAGATCAGTAGTCGAATTCATACGAAAACATTCAAGGTTTCCAACTAACTCAACACCAATAGTCTTCACAACTAAACTTCTATAGAAGTCTAAATACAAGATACATATTAAGGACTCCAACAGAGCCAATATCAATAATTATTCACAACCAAGCTTATACAGAAGTCAAAACACTGGTTACATATCCAGGACTCCAACTGAGTCAAAAACCACAGTATTCACAACTGAGCTTTATACACAAGAGAAACACTGGTTACATATCCAAGACTCCAACTGAGTCAATAACCACAGTATTCACAACTGAGCTTTATACAGAACAGAAAAACATAATATACGATTCAAGGATTCAAAAGGAGTCGAACCCATGTAGTATTCACAAATAAACTTCGACTGAAGTAGAAATACAAGATACATATTAAATTCAAGAATTCCAACTATATCAATAACATACAGAATTCACGACTGAACTCCTACAGAAGTAGAAACGTATGTTACTTTTCAAGGACTCAAAAGGAGTCGTACCCATTTAGTATTCTCAAATAAACTTCTACTGAAGTAGAAAGATACTATCTATTTCCAAGAATTCCAACTGTATCAATCTCCACAAGTGTTAACAACAAGGCTTCAACAAAAGTCTATACCAAGCAAGAAAACATTTTTATGGACTCCAACAGAGTCGAATTCGTACATTATCCTTGCAAGCAATTCTACGAAATCTAACTGAAATGCAAAACACAGCAAGATAATTCAACCGTACGAAACAAAATGTACACCCAGCAAGGGTTCGACTGAATAATCGAACCAGCATGAAGATACAACAAACTAATTCATACAAAGCTACCATAAAAACCAACTGGATCAAAAATCATCTGAACAGAGTTGTTCTAATGAAATCATTTGAGGGAAAGCAAGATTTTTAAAAGTTAGGGCCTAACATGCCTGGTAATGTCGCTTAAAAATCCGAAGAAGACCTTTGAAAGAGCTCGAGCCTTCTCCCCTTTTTTTCCACGTTAGATTCAACAACAATAATTTGTTATTTCCATGCCTTATAAACTTTCCTTGATAGAGAAAAGAGCTAGTTATTCTCATAGTTGCCATGCAACACCAAGTAGACTGGTTCGAAGAACCAGTGATCAAACAGAGAGAAAACCGGAGCGTATGGAAAACCAAACAACCAACTAGTTTTCCATTTTGCATGCCTTCCTGAGCAATCTGTGCTTGGAAACCGAGTTCCTTAATTACATTAACTCCGAAATTCCCGCTCAATCTCCATTGCCACCGACCGCCATAGTTGGCGATGGACAAAAACAAACCAAAGACCATTTCCAGATTTGGCGACTCTGCCACGTCGGATTTCACTAGCCATTTGAAACTTCCACCAAATCCCTCATCCTTCATACTTATCCATCTCATTTAATGCCATAAAAACTACCGCCCATGGCTCGCAACCCTTCATAGGTCCCTTTCATCCATGATCATTAGTTAGGTTAGAAACATAGGTTAGACCTTAAGGTGATACTTAGTCTAACCTCCTTAGCGCTAGGTCACTAACCTTAGAACATTTAGCTTATAGTTTAGGGCTAGGTTAGATTAGCACTAATCCAACCCATAGGTTATAGTTTAGGTTTAGGTTATAATCCTTAATAGAACCAGTCTAGGTCTAACAAATAGAATCGTTCAGTGTAAGAACCAACAGATACATTCCCGAAATGGATTCAATCCAGCCTTGATAATAAGCTAGCAATAAATATATCAGAATTTATTACATGGCTCAAGGTCTAGACCTTCCTGATATTACGATATCGGGAACCAATTCATTTAACACGATTAACCTGAGTTAGACTCCGGAATTGCTTATTCAACACATTCAGACCTTGCAACCTTCGTAAGGTCTAAAATTTTTGTTCATCCCGAATAAACTTAAAACATCTCTTGGATCAATGCCACTGATCCAAGGCTGAGTCATATAGACGGGTAAATCCACAATTCATTCCGAAATCAGATTAAAGTCAGGTGCAAAAATGAAAGAAATAAAAGAGTCCAAGCATATCCTGGCTCAGTCAAAGATCTTCAAGAGCGAAGAAGATACAATCCATATCAAGCATGACTTCACAATCAAAGGAACACGTCCTTTTTACAGAAGAAATCATATATAAACACTTGAATGCTCAGGAGGAAGTAACAATAGTTC
>CM034147.1:473787412-473792412 GCA_019776745.2 Taxus chinensis | reverse complement strand
CACATGCATGCACGCCCACGCACATGCCCACGCACACACATAGGCACAGGCACATGTATATGCACACACACGTGCACACGTGCACACAAATATACACAGACGAACACACACGCACACAAACACGCACACACACATGCACATGCACATGCAAACGGACACACAAACACGCATAAACACACACACACACACATGCTCATGTACAAACACACACACACGCAAGCACACACACACATACACACATGCACACATGCACACATTCACACGCACACGCACCCGAACAAGCCCATGCGCACACACATGCAAATGCACACGTACACACAAAAGTACACGCACACGCACACGCACACGCACACACACACGCACACGCACACGCATATGCACACGGACACGCACGCGGATGCTCTCACACACATGCAGCAAAAAGCACACTCACATGCACACGCACGTGCACAAATGCACGTACATACAAGCACATGCGCACGCACACGCACATGCACATGCACAAAAACACACACACACACACACGTACATGGACACGCACACGCACAAACACACACACAACCACACGCACACTCACACGCACACACACCTGCACATGTACACACACGTGCACGTGCACATGCACACGCGCATGCACTCGCTAACACACAAGTACACGCATGCACACACGGACACAAACCCACATGCACACACACACGTACAAGCACATGCACACACACATGCACACGCACACGGACAAACACACACACACACACACACACACACACCCGCACATGCACATGCACCCGCATGCGCTCACATACACGCACATGCACATGCACACGCACACGCACAAGTACACGCATGCACACACACATGCACACCCACATGCACACGTACATGCACATGCACACGCACACGTAAACACACATGCACTCGCTAACGCACAAGTACACGCATGCACACACGCACGCATACCCACACGCACACACACACATGCACGCACATAAACAAACACATGAACACGCACACGCACACACACACGTGCACACGCTCACGCCCATGCACATGCCCACGCACAGGTACACGCATATGCACACGCCCACGCACATGCACACACACCAACACACACACGCGCACACGCTCACGCCCATGCACATGCCCACGCACAGGCACACGTATACACACACGCACATGCATGCACATGCATGCACACGCACACGCACAAGCACACGCACGCGCACGTGCACGTGCACGTGCATGTGCACAGGCACACGTGCACGCACACGCACACACACCAACACACACACAACTACACGCACACTCACATGCACACACACCCACACACGCACACGCACACGCACACGCACACGCACACGCACATGCACACGCACATGCACACGAACACGCACACGCATGCACACACGCACAATCAAACACATACGCACACGCACACGTACACGCATACGCACATGCACAAGCACATGGAGATAGACATGCACACACACAGGCATAGGCACACGCATATGCACACGCACACCCACGCACACGCACACCCACGCACACGCACACGCACACAAACGTGCAGGCGCACGCGCATGTGCACACGCACACGCCAATGCACACGCACACGCACCAACAAACACACAACTACATGCACACTCACACGCACACACACCCGCACATGCACAGGCACACGCACACACACCTACATGCACATGCACACGCACATGCGCCTGCACACGCGCCCGCACACACACACACACACTCACGCACACACATACGCACACGCACGTACACACGCAAGTGAACACACACGCACATGCGCACACACACACCCACGCACACACACACACACACAACTACACTCACACTCACATGCACACACACCTGCACATGCACACACACACGCACACACACACGCACACCCACACGCAAATGCACACGTACATGCACATGCACGCACACGCACATGCACATGTACATGCACGCGCACGCACACGCACACGCACACGCACACACATATGCACACACACGCACACAAACGTGTAGGCGCACGCGAACACGCCCATGCACACACACACACGCACGAACAAACACACAACTTCATGCACACTCACACGCACACACACCCGCACATGCACAGGCATAGGCACACGTACACGCACACACACCTACATGCACACGCACATGCAGACGCGCCCGCACACACACACACTCACGCACACGCACACGCCCACTCACAGTCACACGCACAGGCATAGGCACACACACGCACACGCGCATGTGAACGCACAGGCACACGCACACACCCACGCACACACACACACACACACCGACACACACACAATTACACTCACACTCACATGCACACACACCTGCACATGCACACACACGCGCACACACGCACACGTAAACACACATGCACATGAACACGTACACGCACACACACATGCACACGCACACGCACATGGAGATAGACATGCACACGCACACGCACAGGCATAGGCATAGGCACATGCACACGCATAAACACACACACACGCACATGCACCAACACACACAACTACATGCACACTCACACGCACACACACCCGCACATGCACACGCACACGCACATGCACACGCACACACGCACTCGCTCACACACAAGTACACACATGCACACACAGACACGCACACCCATAGACAGTCACGTGCACAAGCATAAGCACACGCACACACACACGCACACGCACATGCACATGCCCATGCACACGCACATGCACACGCACACGCACACACACGCGCACACACTCACGTACACGCACACGCCCCCTCAAAGGCACACGCACAGACACACTCACACGCACACACACCCACACATGCACAGGCACAGGCACACGCACCTACATGCACACGCACATGCACACGCGCCTGCACACGCGCCCGCATACACACACACTCACGCACACGCACACGCCCACTCATAGGCACACGCACAGGCACACGCACACACACGCAAGTGAACGCACATGCACATGCGCACGCACTCGCCCACGCACACGAACTACACTCACACTCACATGCACACACACCCACACATGCACACACACACGCACACACACACGCATATGCACACACACACGTACACGCACATGCACACGTAAACGCACATGCACCCACATGCACACGCACACACACAGGCACACGCACACACACGCATATGCACACGCACACGCACACGCACATGCACACGCACACACACACACGCACACCCATACACAGTCACATGCACAAGCATAAGCACACGCACACGCACAGGCACATGCCCATGCACACGCACACACACACGCACACGCACCAACACACACAACTACATGCACATGCACATGCACACACACACGCACATGCACCAACGCACACAACTACGTGCACACTCACACGCACACACACCCGCACATGCACACGCACACGCACACGCACACACGCACTCGCTCACGCACAAGTACACACATGCACACACGCTCACGCACACCCATACACAGTCACATGCACAAGCATAAGCACACGCACACACACACGCCCACGCACATGCACATGCCCATGCACACGCACACGCACACGCACACACACACGCGCACGCACACACTCACGTACACGCACACGCGCACTCAAAGGTACACGCACAGACACACTCACAAGCACTCACACCCGCACATGCACAGGCACACGCACCTACATGCACACGCACATGCACACGCACCTGCACACGTGCCCGCATACACACACTCACACACACGCACACGCCCACTCACAGGAACACGCACAGGCACAGGCTCACGCACGCACACACGCAAGTGAACGCACATGCACATGTGCACGCACACGCCCACGCACACGCACACACACCAACACACACAACTACACTCACACTCACATGCACACACACCCGCACATGCACACACACACGCACACACACAGGCACACACACACGCATATGCACACGCACACGTACACGCACACGCACACGTAAACGCACGTGCACGCACACACACATGCACACGCACAGGCACACGCACACGCACACGCACACACACGCATATGCACACGGACACGCACACGCACGCACATGCACACACACACATGCACACCCATACACAGTCACATGCACAAGCATAAGCACACGCACACACACACATGCACATGCCCATGCACACGCACACGCACGCACACGCACACACACGTGCACACACTCACGTACACGCACACGCCCACTCAAAGGCACACACACAGACACACTCACACGCACACACACCCGCACATGCACAGGCATAGGCACACGCACCTACATGCACAGGCACACGCACACGCGCTTGCACACGCGCCCGCATATACACACACTTGCACACACACACGCCCACTCACACGTACACGCACAGGCACAGGCACATGCATGCACACACGCAAGTGAACGCACATGCACACGCGCACGCACACGCCCACGCACACGCACACACACCAACACACACACAACTACACTCACACTCACATGCACACACACCCGCACATGCACACACACACGCACACGCACACGCACACGCACACGCACACGCATATACACATGCACACGTACACACACACGCACACGTAAATGCACGTGCACGCACACGCACACGCACATGCACACACACACGCACAGGCACAGGCACATGCACGCAGACGTAGACGCACACACACGCATATGCACACACACACGCACACGCACACGTACATGCACACGCACACAAACACGCAGGCACGCGCACATGCGCACATGCACACGCCCATGCACACGCACACGCACCAACACAAACACAACTACATGCACACTCACACACACACACACCCGCACATGCACAGGCACACGCAGATGCACCTATATGCACACACACATGCACACGCGCCCGCAC
This sequence comes from Taxus chinensis, assembly GCA_019776745.2. NCBI lineage: Eukaryota > Viridiplantae > Streptophyta > Pinopsida > Cupressales > Taxaceae > Taxus > Taxus chinensis. The sequence continues at coordinate 473,787,502 of CM034147.1, read as the reverse complement.
ACACACATACTCATGCACACGCACACGCCAACTCACAGGCACACGCACAGGCACATGCACACGCATGTACATGCACGCACACACGCACAC
>CM034147.1:473779912-473782412 GCA_019776745.2 Taxus chinensis | reverse complement strand
GCATAAGCACTCGCTAACGCACAAGTACACACATGCACACACGCACGCTCACGCACACGCATACGTACACGCACACGCACATACACACACACATGTGCACGCACATAAACAAGCATACGAACATGCACACGCACACGCAAATGCACACGCACTCGCTAATGCACAAGTACACGCATGCACACACGCACGCACGCACACACGCACAAGCACATGCACACACACACGTGCACACACATAAAAAAACCCATGAACACGCATACGCACACACACACGCACATGTACATGTACACGTAAATGCACATGCTCATGCCCATGCACACACCGACGCACAGACACATGCACAGGCACATGCATATGCACACGCACTTGGTAACGCACAAGTACACACACTCGCTAATGTACATGCACACGCACACGCAAACGCACACACACTCGCTAATGCACAAGTACACGCATGCACACACGCACGCACACCCACACACACACACACACGCCCAAGCACATGCACACACACACGTGCACGCACATAAAAAAACACATGAACACGCACACGCACACGTACACGCACACGCACACGCTCATTACAATGCACACGCATACGCACAGGCACAGGCACAGGCACAGGCACAGGCACACGCACAAGCACACGCACACACACACACACACGCACACGCACACGCACATGCACACGCACACGCACACGCACGCACATGCACACGCGCACGCACATGCCCACGCACACGCCCACACACCAACACACACACAACTACACACACACTGACATGCACACACACCCACACATGCACACGCACATGGACATGCACATGCACACGCACATGCACACACACACACAAAAGTACAAGCACATGCACACGCACACACACACGCACACACAGACAGACACGCACATGCACAAGCACACGCATATGCACACGCACACGCATGCACACGAACACGCACATGCACATGCACACGCACGCGCACACGCACACGCACATGCACACGCACATGCACACGCACCAACACACACACACAACTACACGCATACTCAGACGCATACACACCCGCGCATACACACGTACACGCACATGCATACGCACACGCACACGCACACATACTTGCACACGTACTCGCACACGCACACGCGCACACACACACACTCACTCACGCACAAGTACACACACGCACACCCACACGCACACACACACGCACACGCATACACATTCACATGCATAGGAATAAGCACACGCACCCACACACACACACTCACGCACACGCACATGCCCATGCACATGCACACGCATACGCACACACACACGTACACATGCACAGGCACAGGCACAGACACACGCACATGCATGCACACACACACACAAGCACATGCACACACACGCACACGCACATGCCTATGTACAGACACACGCACACGCACATGCACACGCACAAGCACACACACACGCACACACACACGCGCCCGAACACACACGCATGCGTAAACGTACACACACATGCACAAGCACATGCACAAGCACACGCACATGCACACGTACAAGCACATGCACACGCACACACACAAGCACAAGCACACACACACACACACATGCACATGCAAACACACTCCCACATGCACACACACACACACACACACACGCATACGCGTACGCTCACTCACACGAGCAGGCACAGACACACACACACGCACACGCACACGCACACACACATGCAGATGCACACACACGCACGTGCACGTGCACACGCACATGCACACGCACATGCAAACACACACCCACAAGCACACGCACATACACACACATACACGCATGCACACACACACGCACACACACAGGAAAAAAAATGCACACGTAGGCATACGCACAAGCACACTAACACGCACACACGCATGCATGCACACACGTACATTTACACACACACACAAACGTACAAGCACAAGCACACACACACGTACATGCACACGCACCCACACGCATGTGCACATGTACACGTACACACACAAGCACACGCACACACATGCACACACATGCACACGCATGCATACACACAAGCATACGCACACACACATACACACGCACATGCACACACACATGCACACGCACACGCACACGAACATGTACACTCATGCACACACACAAGCACATGCACACGCACACACATGCACTCGCATAAACACACGTACACACATGCACACACACATGCACACGCACACGCACACACACTTGCACATACACGCATACGCACACGCACACACACACACATACGTGCAAGCTCACTCACACTAACAGGCACACACAAATATATAGGCACACACACATGCACACACACAGATGCACACGCACATGCACACGTACACATACACGCACACGCACACGCACACGCACACGCACAAGCACAAGCACACACACACGCGCACATGCACTCGCACACGCACACGCACACGCACACACACATGTAAACGCACAAGCACATGCACACACGCACACGC
>CM034147.1:473634912-473774912 GCA_019776745.2 Taxus chinensis | reverse complement strand
CACACACACATGTGCATGCACACACACACATGCACGTGCATGCACACACACACAAACACACACATGCACACACGCATGTACACGCACACGCAAATTTACACAAACAAAAACACACATACAGAAAAACACACGTATGCACACGCACACGCACTCGCACACACAAATGCACACGCGCACGTGCACGACCACGAGCACGCATACGCATACGCACACACACATACACACGCACACCCACAAACACATACGCACATGCACAGACACACATACATGCACGCTCACTCACACGTGCATGCACGCACATGCACATGACCACGTACACACGCACGCATATGCACATGCACACACACACGCACCCACACACACGCACACATGCACGCACAGACACGCAGACGCATACGTACATGGACACGCACACACACAAGCACATGCACACACACACACATACATCCATGCACACACACATGCACACGCACATGCACACGCACTCTCATGCACACACACACGCACATGAACACGCACACGCACACGCACACACACGCACATGCAAACGCACACGCACACGAACACGTACACCCACATGTACACACATGCACACGCACACGCAAGCATACGAGCACACATGCGTACACGCGCATGCCCACACACATGCACACACACACACACATGCACGCACACACGCACACGCGCGCGCGCACACACACACACATACCCACACACACACACACACACACACACACACACACACACACACACACACACTCACACACTTACGCGCACACTCACTCACACACGCAGGCGCGCACACACACACGTACATGCACTCGCACACTCACGCGCACACGCACACGCACACACACACCCACATGCACATGCACACACACACGCAGACACCCACGCTCAGTCATACGTGCATGCAAACACACATGCACACCCACACGCACACGCACACACACACACAAACACATGCACATGCACACGCACACACACACGCACACGTGCACGCACATGTACACGTAAATGCACACGCACACACACACACACACACATGTACACGTAAATGCACACGCACACAAACACACACATGCACACACATATGCACATGCTCACATACACACACACACACACGCACACGCACGTGCACTCACACGCACATGAACACGCATATGTACACACGCATGCACAAGCACACAAACACAAACACACATACACACATATGCACACACGCACATACGCACACACCCATGCACACAAAGACGCACACACAAACGCACACGCACTTGCACTCGCACACACATGCACATGCACACGCACACATACACACACACGCACATGCACACACACGCATACGTGCACGCTCACTCACACGCGCATGTATGCACATCCACACAAAATTACACACACGCACGCATTTGCACATGCACATGTACACGCACACACACGCACACACACGTGCGCGCGCGCACACAGACACACACACGCACGCACACGGACATGTACACCCACACATGCACACACACGCACATGCACACTCACGTGTAATCACACACACACGAAAACGCATATGTACACACGCACGCACAAGCACACAAACACAAACACACATACCCACAAACACACATACGCACACGCACACACACAAGCACACGCAGACGCACATGCAAACGTACACGCACACGCACACACACATGCACTCACACTCGGACACACACACGCACATGCACACAGACATCCACACGCACACGCACACACACATGTGCGCATATGCACATGCTCACTCACACGTGCATCCCTGCAAATGCACACAAACATGCACACACGCACGCATTTACACACGCACACGCACAGAGCGCACAAACGCACACGCACACACACAGCCACATGCACATGCACACACACATGCAGACGCGCACGCTCTGTCATACGTGCATGCAAACACACATGCACACCCACACGCACACGCACACACACACATGCACACGCACACGCACACACACACACACGCACACGCACACGCACATGCACATGTGCACGCACATGTACACGTACACGCGCACACACACACACGCACACGCACGTGCACTCACATGCACATGAACACGCATATGTACACATGCACGCACAAGCACACAAACACAAACACACATACACACATATGCACACACGCACATACGCACACACACACCCACACACAGACGCACACACAAACACACACGCACACACACACCCACTCGCACTCGCACACACACGCGCATGCACACGCACATATACACACACACACGCACATGCACACACACGCATACGCGCACGCTCACTCACACGCGCATGTACTCACATCCACACGAAATTACACACACGCACGTATTTACACATGCACATGTACACGCACACACACGCGCACACACACACACACACGCACGCACGCACACGCACACGTACACCCACACATGCACACACACGCACACGCACACTCACATGTAATCACACACACACGAACACGCATATGTACACACGCACACACAAGCACACAAACACAAACACACATATACACAAACACACATACGCACATGCACACACACAAGCACACGCAGACGCACATGCAAACGCACACGTACATGAACTCACACTCAGACACACACGCGCACACACATGTACATGTACACAGACATCCACACGCACATGCGCGCACACACACACATGCACACACACGCACAGACGTGCGCAAACGCACACGCACACGCACACGCACATGCACACACACACTCACACGCATACGCACACACACACGCACACTCACATGCATACGCACATGCACATGCACATGCACGCGGATGCGCTCACACACATGCAACAAAAAGCACACTCACATGCACATGCACACGCACAAACACACCTACACACACGCACATGCGCACAAACATGCACACACACACACACACATGCAAATGCACAAAAACACACATACACACACGTACACACACACGCACACACAAACGCACACGCACACGCACACACAAACGCACACACACACGCACACGCACACACATAAGCACACACACACGCACACGCACACGGACACATATATGCATACGCACGCACATACGCACACGCACATGCAAACACACACACACACACACACGCATACACGCATGCACAGACACACGCACACGCACACGCTCGTGCACACACACATGCACACGCACATGCACAGGAAAAAACAAACGCACACGTAGGCATACGCACAAACACACTAACATGCACACACGCACACATACGCACACGTACATGTACACACACACGTACACGCACACGCACACGCACACGCACAAGCACACGGATGTACACGCACACAAACAAGCACACGCACGCACAACCACATGCACAGGCACAAGCACACGCACACACACACACACAAACATTTATACATACAAACACACATACACACACGTACATGCACACGCAGCAACACACAACCACAAACACACTCACACGCGCGCGCGCACACACACACACACACACACGCACACGCACACGCACACGCACACACATAGGCATAGGCACATGTATATGCACACGCACATGCGCACGCACACGTACATGCACACACACATGCACATGCAAACGGACACACACACACAGACACGAATACGTACATGCACACACACGCACACGTACATGCACACACACATGCACATGCAAACAGACACACACACACAGACACGAACACGCATAAACACACACACATGCACACGCTCACACACAAACACACACACACACAAGCACACACAAAAAAACACACACACGCACACACACACGCACACATGCACACATGCACACGCATATGCACAAGGACATGCACATGCACCTGCGTACACACACGCACATGCACAAGCACACAAACAAGTGCATGTGCACACACATGCAGATGCACAGGTACACACGCACGTATAAGCACACGCACACACACACGAAAATGCACACGCACATGGAAACACACACTCACACACATACACACACACACACACACACATGGACGCGCTCACCCACATGCAACAAAAAGCACACTCACATGCAAACGTAAGCGTAAAAACACACCTACACACATGCACATGCGCACATACGCACGCACACACACACACACATGCACACGCACTAACACACACAAAACCACATGCGCACTCACACGTACACACACCCGCACATGCACATGCACCCGCACGCACACACGCACACGTACACACACACACACACGCACATGCACACGCACATGCACATGCACACGCACACGAACACGCACAAGCACTCACTAATGCACAAGTACACACATGCACACATGCACACACACCCACACACACACGCACAAGCACATGCACACACACACGTGCACGCACATAAACAAACACATGAACACACACACGCACATGTAAACACAAATGCACACGAACTCACTAACGTACAAGTACACGCACATGCACACACAGAAGCACATACACACACACACGTGCATGCACATAAAAAAACACATGAACACGCACACACACACGCACACACACACACACACATGCAAACGCACACGTACATGCACATGCACACGCACATGTTCATGCCCATGCACGCGCCCATGCATAGACACATGCAAAGGCACATGCATACGCACACGCACGCACACACACACACACACACACACACACACACATGCACACGCCCATGCACATGCACACATACCAACACACACACAACTACACACACGCTCACAAGCACACACACCCACACTTTCACACGCACACGTGCACTCACACACACATGCACATGCACACGCCCATGCACTTGGTAACGCACAAGTAGACGCACTCACTGATGCACATGCACACGCACATGTAGATGCACACGCACTCACTAATGCACAAGTACACGCATTGTAACATCCCCATTTTAAGATACTAGAACAAGGAATTTTTTTTTATACAATTTTCCCTGTTATGAATTATATAATTCAAACACACATTCAAGTTTTAATAATAGTTATCTGTCCAACTAATGCAATTTGGATCACACAATTTCCTTTTAAAACCAATGTTCTCTATTCACATACTTACAATATGGAACACACATTCAATGCCATTCAATTATATAACAGTTACCATATGCTGCTGTAAATGACTCGAAGAACTGCTGATCTCCCATTTTATGGCTCGGAGTTTCAATGATCTCTCATTTCATGACTCGATGACTTACCAATCCTTCATGTTAATCCGTACATTGTATAATGAATATACAGGGTTCTCTTACCATTTTCGGTTATCAAAGTGATCCATTTAAGAAGCCTATCTAAATATCTGTTATTGATCTTCGTCTGACATCCTACATTTTAAACTAGGTGATTAGGACAACGCAACCAACACTTGTGATACTTTGGCCAAAGATTTTCACATGCTTTTCATGATCATATTCTTGGATGTGGTACACATCATTGGAATACGTCCATCACCTCACTTTGTCTATTATATAGAATGGTCTTTCATGGTCTCTTCTAGTCCTTCCGTTTAAGGTCAAGCTCTAATCCCCAACTAGCAATATGAACGAGTATAGGAAGTTACTCATGGTAACTAAAGATACGCAGACATACGGTGTCGTTCCTAGATGACTCCATGTGTCTAGTTACCTTTAGTCCTCCGGAGTCACTCCGTATACGTGATCACATTCCTATCCCCAGCCAAGAACTTAGTATTCAGCTTATGTAAACTTGATGAATTAATTCGGGAGGGCATTGTAATATGTCAGCTATAACATTGTGTCATCATGAAGGTCCCGCCTTCATGAAGACACCATATTGTAGCTGGTGTATGTCAATGTCCTATGGAATCCTCTCATCGGGAGTACACATCTAGCTCAGTGTGACTTGGTTATAATCTTAATATTTAAGATCTACTTTCAGCAGCCATGCTGATCCTTAAACCTCATTCTCGTTACAGTTGTATGTAGCTAAGAGAGACTTAATCTGTCTTCTAGCTTAATACGCATCTCCTCCTTCATACCGAAGGGTTGCATATTCTATTCTTGGTTCCTTTCTTAATCTTCGGACTAATCAGTCCATTATCGATAAACTTAATAAGTTTAACCTATTAAACTTAACCAAGTTTTTCCACAACTGTAAACAAATTCAGAATTCCATCTTATTAGACGTCATTTAAACCAGGTCTAATTTTTAAATGAACTTATTCATTTGTTCTACTTAACCTTGCTTAGTTAAGGTCCATTACAATAGATATGTTTTCCCATATCTATATTTTCTAAATTTAAACATTCGAGGCTATTAACGGAGTCTGAATACAAGGTTTGACTGCTCCTAAGTTATTTGATATTCCTTAGCTTTCAAGCTAATCCTGAATACCTTTCAATTAGGAGATCATGCTTACCTAAATCCTTTTAATGTCAATTTAAAATTCATCTTCACCCAAGTATGAACTAATTGTACATTTCAATGTAAAGGTTACATTTAGGTAAGAATAGATGTTATTTCCTTTAAAATTCATCCATTAACATTGGATAATTCCAAATCAAGGAATAATGTTATATCCTCAAACTTATTCAACAATATCAAACTGATATAGTCATTAAAAATATCACACTTTTACTTGTATTCATCCACCAGTTTTACAATCTATACATTTTCCAGTCCAAACGACTGGACTTTGTTTATATCAAACAACATTACAACTCAAAAAGATAGAAGGATGTAATTTCTTCCTTTCTCATTTCCTCATAAGGAAGTAATAGCTATCAAAACAGTCCATCTTCAGTTAATCAAAGAAGCATCAGAAAACAACCATGTCTTCGTTTGTAATCAAGTTCCTATTGTTTCAAATCAGCAGCACCCCTGGATGTAAATCAAGGTTCTGAATTGATGTTTTAGGCATCCAGTGTGATTGCACAACATGGAAACCTCTCTCCAAGTGTGGGGCTTGTGAAAATGAGAGAAGAATCTCCAGATTAGAGGCTGGTTCCTCAATATCCTCTGATTTAGATCTATATTTTGCACAACTACAGAGGTTCAGATCCTAATCCTACTCTAAATTACAAGGGGATAGGGATAGAAATGCAAAAATTGAAACTAACTAAAGATGGTGATGTACCAAAAGGAGTGGTGAAACATTTTTTGCCATGTAAATACACACAAATTCATGAAATTAAATAAGGGAAAACATACACAAGCTGATAGATGTAATTAGAGGTCTTAAAATGAAGTAAAACAATATAAATAGAGGACTGAAAGTATTCATAGAGTTTGCACTGTCAATTCCATTTAAAAATCTCTTGCATTCCACCATCAAAGAGGTATAAACCTGTTACAAACTGTGAAAAAGGTATGATTCTTACAACTATCACTTGCTGGAGGTGAAAGAAGAATTTACAATGCCAAAAAGTGTTCAACCATCAAGAAATGAGCCAAATTTGGCTTTTACAATGCATGGGTCAAGCCCAGGAGAGAGAAAACATAAAAAATGTGGGAGCCCATTCCTCATTGATGGAAAAAGCATTAAAACAGCATGGAGGACCTTAAAAAACCCATAACCTGTCCTTTTTGACCATATTGGAGAAGAATGCGACCCATTCTGTATTAAATTTAGTTGTTGAAATGTCACTTCTAGCCATAGACACGTACCAGAACCATTTTTGAAATTTCTCTGTCCAAACTGAACCAAAATTATAAATTGACCATGGAATCATGTAGAGAAATTTATTATATTTCCAATGATATAAAGAACATGAAAATATTATCTCTGGATCAAAAGATATGATCGTTTGAAGATTTAGGGAAAAAACGGCCCAAAAACGGATCGGTGAGAAAATTTTTCAAATTTTACCTTTTTTTGTCTTTGGAAAATTTTTCAAAAATTCCCCGTGTGCCACTGGTCGGATGCCACGTGGAAAGATCTGATTCCCTTTGGAATTCTCTCTCCTTCTCTTTTCCACGGGTTTTCCTTTGAAAATCGACCTTTTTATACTCTTGGAAAAATTTTCATTTTCCCCCCGCGCCCCGCCACTTGGGACACATGGCATCATTTGGTTCATTGACAGGGGCACGGGGTCATCCTTTGGCTTTTAATTTTTTGTGCAAAGCATTTGCTAAGTTTCCAAAGCTCTCCCCGAGCTCCAAACCCCCTGCCCCATAGGACACGTGTTGTGCTCCTATTGGCCGCGAGCCAAAATTCAAAATTTTTTCTTCTCAAACACTTAGCCAATTTTTCATTGTGCCTTCCCCTTGTGACACGTGTCACACTGTGATTGGTCCGTGGGCCCCGCGGGAAAAAATTTCCATTTGAACCTTCGACCAAAATACTTGGAAAATTTTCAAATTCGCCTCCGACCCCCGAACTCCTCTGCCACTTGGCAGCTTCCTATTAGCTGCGGGCCTCAAATGGGAAAATTTTCCACAAAAACTCTGCCGAGCCATAACTTGAAAAATATAAGGAGTTAGGAGGCAAAATTTACCTTTCTAGAAAGCTGAGAGAGAGCTCTATCTAATGGTGCCATTTCTAAAAATCCTTGAGTGCCTAAAAATAAAAAAATGTAGACTGAGGCACAAGAGAGGCAAGAACACAAGGAGTTAGCCACAAAAACGAGCTGGGGCACCATTGGATAACAATTTTGGCGACTCAGAGGGGTCATCTACCTGCTAGATGAATGATCAGTAGCTTAAAACAATCCATTGGGTATTGTGGGAAGAGTTTTTAAAACAGTCCGGACCGCTAGCCTGTGTCATACACGCGCGCCACCCTGCACGCATGTGCAAAATTTACACCATTGAAGAGCCCATCAGTATGTCTTCCACCCTTTCTTGCCCCCTCCCTCGTCGCAAGCAGTGGATCGTGTCCGAGTCCCCCCTGCAACCTTTCACCCCCACCTGCCATCAAAACGGAACTGCTGCAAGAGACGTACCCACTCTTCCGATCACCACTATTCAGCTTGGTTCCGGCCCCACTCTCCACACCCCCCCCCTTTGGATCCCTATGTACTTCTTCTTCACACCACGTTCAGCCACAACCCTAGATATGTGTATTCTTAAATGCATCTCGACACCCTCGTACCAGTGACTCGAGTCCCCTTCCCCCTTGCTTCCCTTCCGCTCGCACACCATTAAGCAAAGTCTTTTTAGACTCTTTGCACCCCTTCATCACCACTCTCCCCCCCCCCCATGTCCAACGCTTACTCATGGTTTAAGACCGTGAAAGCGGACAGTATACCCGTGTCCCCACCCAGAGGAAGCAGGCAAAGGGGAGGTTTCGTTGAGAGCTAAAATGAGCCCATATTAATTGGGTATGTCGATACCAAAGTAGCGCTCTTTCCTTAATCCAATCTTACCCCCCTCCTGCGCATCATACGCCTAACGCCAAGCATGGAATAAGAACTGTGACGTACGCCCAAAAGGATATGAGGCTGTGACCATGACTGTTCATATTTTGTCTTTCCCTCACGCCTCCTTATGTATGATGACTTGGGTCTTTCACCCTTTCTTCCCCCTTGTCACCTCTCTTTTGTATTTGTAGATCTGATTGATTGGGATGAGTGGAAAATCAACAAGCAGTGGTTTCTCCCCAAATTAGCAAGGCGACTATGCGCTCCTTCTTTTCCTTTACTCTATGTTTCTTAAACTTTGTTCGCGCTACCCATCTGTGGGTTGTCAACTAAAAACAATCCAATCCTCTTTTTAGTTGCTCGGCATTTGGAGTTGGAGAATGGAGAGGGTATATAATAGATTTTATTATTCTTTAATGTTTTATTACTATGATAGCTGATACTTGGCAACTTGCCCGTCATTCCTCATGCTTAGAAGCACAAGCATGGATGGTTGTGGGTTCTCCTTTTGCTCCAGAAGCCCAAATACCTGATGGGAAAGGTTTGATCCATTGAGTAATGCCCAAATTCTGATTTTACTCCAGCATGAGTCTCCTTGTAGTTTAGACCTTGAATGCGATGGTAGGGTGGAAGCAAATGGGTAGAACCCTTCTGCCCTTTCTTTCCTCCAATGAAAGGACGTGAAAGATTAAAATCTTCCAATTTGGTTCCAACAGAGCTTCTATACAGATGTTGGCTATGGACTGAATTACTCTCATCATGACAACAGCTCTTGTGTTTGGAAGATGGATGTGATGAACGATGAGAAGGTGGAAACCAACCGGTTCTTCTTCATTCAAAACAGTCTCCAAATCAGACCGGTAAATACCTATGACTATCGGCTGCAAATGTTCAACTTCTCCCATGGGCATTCTCTTGATCTGCAACGATCACATGGTTTCTTTCATCCTTAGCATTGTGTTTGCGGGATCAAACGTGCTTCGTACTAGACTGGAGGAGAGATTGAAGTAGTAGAGAGGAAGAGAGAGTAGAGAGAAGAAATGAAGGTTCTTCTCTAACCGGCTTGTTTCAACGCCTTGGATCTTGCACTTTCTTCCCATAGATGGAATGTGCTCCTTTCTTTGGATTTGGAGAGCTTCTCCTTCCTTTGCTGTCCTTCATGACTGATCTTTTGGCAATGTGAATTGGACCGCATTTCCTTCAACTAGGTTGCCAACATGGACACTATATGTTCTGAAAACAAAGGGATTGACGGATCTGAAATCCTTTTTTGCTTGCTTCATGCTTTTTGCAACAAAATCAGTCCTGACCACCATTTTCTATCACTCCACCCTCGTCTAAAGGGGTAATCCGCAAAAGAAAAAGGGATCGTTATTCATCCCAAATTTTAGTTATTAAGAGCCCAATCTTCAAAAATTTGACTATTTCTTCATCCTGTTTGGTTCTCTTTTGTTTGCCTTCCTGACTGATATTTTAAAATGGTGGGGTGGTGGTGGAGAGGGGTGGTAAAACCTTTGTTCTTTAGAGGAGGAGGCATGATTTCATGTAGCTTCTTTTGGCGGGGCTGGATGCCGTGTTTGGAAGGGAAAAGGACAGGAAGAGAGTAAGAGATGGTGGAAGACTCGGGGGTGGCGAAATGGATTCATCCAATTGGACAACAGAGGAGAGTTTTAACATTGGACACTACCGTAGAGATATTAAAACAGGCTTGGGAAGGGAAAGAGAAAAGAAAGGCATGAGATGGGGTGTGCTTAACCATTGCCAAAGTTGTTGAATATCATTCAGACACTCTATTCCTTCAATCCAATTTGCAAGCCAATGCATAGCGTTTTGTAATCATGACAGTCGAAGTTTCTCTTGAGGGCTGTAAGGCATGGTGAAAGTACCACCCTGGAACGGGGTGCTCTAACTGCTCTTCCATGCTTTCATTTGTGGGGGGGGGGGCTTGAGACCTGGATGAACCCATGTTACCTCATCTTTTGGATTTTCTCCAACATACCACATCTTGCATTCCTTGTCTTCATTGCTATGCACACCCTTGCTCTTGCAAGCTCCAAGCCCAACTAATTTTGCATTCTACTCATACGGGTCTGTATGCTGATTTTGAATTTGTCAAAATGTTTGCTTTGGAGCTTTAACCAACTGTGGAGGTGTGAAAAAAATTGATGCTGTTGTAAACGTGAGTCCATGATGGAAATGAGGTCATGATTGCACAACTTCATGGAATGGAAAAGAAAAAATGAAAGAGATGGAAAGAATAATGGATGTGAAAAAACAGGGTCAACAACTTCAGAAAGGGTTGTGATCAGATGGAGTAGCCAGACTGTGTTTGACAGGCCTCCCAAAGGCTGACTGAAATCTTCACATGAACACACCAACCTGTAAAAGATGAAGTGGAAGACCTCTAAGGTCCCACCGGGCATGCCAAAACTATTGTTGCAAATCAGTAGCACCCCTGGATACAAATCAAGGTTCTGAATTGATGTTTTAGGCATCCAGTGTGATTGCACAACATGGAAACCTCTCTCCAAGTGTGGGGCTTGTGAAAATGAGAGAAGAATCTCTAGATTAGAGGCTGGTTCCTCAATACTCCTCTGATTTAGATCTATATTTTGCACAACTACAGAGGTTCAGATCCTAATCCTACTCTAAATTACAAGGGGATAGGGATAGAAATGCAAAAATTGAAACTAACTAAAGATGGTGATGTACCAAAAGGAGTGGTGAAACATTTTTTGCCATGTAAATACACACAAATTCATGAAATTAAATAAGGGAAAACATACACAAGCTGATAGATGTAATTAGAGGTCTTAAAATGAAGTAAAACAATATAAACAGAGGACTGAAAGCTTTCATAGAGTTTGCACTGTCAATTCCATTTAAAAATCTCTTGCATTCCACCATCAAAGAGGTATAAACCTGTTACAAACTGTGAAAAAGGTCTGATTCTTACAACTATCACTTGCTGGAGGTGAAAGAAGAAGTTTACAATGCCAAAAAGTGTTCAACCATCAAGAAATGAGCCAAATTTGGCTTTTACAATGCATGGGTCAAGCCCAGGAGAGAGAAAACATAAAAAATGTGGGAGCCCATTCCTCATTGATGGAAAAAGCATTAAAACAGCATGGAGGACCTTAAAAACTCATAACCTGTCCTTTTTGACCATATTGGAGAAGAATGCGACCCATTCTGTATTAAATTTGGTTGTTGAAATGTCACTTCTAGCCATAGACACGTACCAGAACCATTTTTGAAATTTCTCTGTCCAAACTGAACCAAAATTATAAATTGACCATGGAATCATGTAGAGAAATTTATTATATTTCCAATGATATAAAGAACATGAATCAAATTGATCTCTGGATAAAAAAGATATGATAGTTTGAAGATTTAGGGAAAAAAAAAGGATCGGCGGAGAAAAATTTTCAAATTTACCTTTTTTTTGTCTTTGGAAATTTTCAAAAAATTTCCCAGCACTCTACTGGTCAGATGCCATTGGGGGCAAGCTTGATTCACTCAGAATCTCTTTCCTTTCTTTTCCGCGGGTTTTCATTGAAAATGACCTTTTTCTTTTTAATATTGGAAAAAAATTTCATCTTTCCCCATGCGACCCGACACATGGGAAAGTGGCATCATTTGGTTCGTTGACAAAGGTGAGGGGGGTTCATCCTTTGCTTTAACTTTTTTTGTGTGAATCCGTTGCTAAGTTTACAAAGCTCTCCTTGAGCTTCGAACCCCCTGCCACATGGACACGTTGGTCGTGCCCTGATTGGGCGCGGGCCAAAATTCAAAATTTTTTCTTCTCAAACAACTAGCCAATTTTTCAATTGTGCCTTTCCCTTGTGGCACGTGTCACACTGTGATTTGTCCGTGGGCCCCGCGGCGCGGGAAAAACTTTCCCATTTGCACCTTCGACCAACAATACTTGGGCAAAATGTTTCAAATTCGCCTCCGACCCCCCCGACACTCCTCTGCCACTTGGCAGCTTCCTATTAGCTGCGGGCCTCAAATGGGAAAATTTTCACAAAAACCTCTGCCGAGCCATCATTAACCTTGAAAATATAATGAGTTAGGAGGGCAACAATTTACCTTTCTAGAAAGCTTGAGTAGAGAGCTCTATCTCATGGTGCCGTGCCATTTCTTAAAATCCTTGAAGTGGCCTAAAAATAAAAAAATGTAGCCTGAGGCACGCAAGAGAGGCAAGGAACCAAGGATGTTAGCCACAAAAACGAGCTGGGGCACCATTGGATAACAATTTTGGCGACTCAGAGGGGTCATCTACCTGCTAGATGAATGATCAGTAGCTTAAAACAATCCATTGGGCATGGAGTCATGAGTAGTAGCCTGAAAACTGACCTGAACTTTGAAAACTTCCCTTTGAACCGCTTGAATCCCGCTGGACATGGAGTTGTTCCCACCAAAATGCCATCAAAACGAACTGTGCAAGAGTGAAACCAGCAGCACCAAAACTATGTACAAACTGCAAATCATACATGCTCTAAATGGAACATGCAGAGTGTGCACAAGCACTTCTTCTACTGAAATCAAACCTACCTACTCTACTCTAACTGGAAGCAAAGGTGAGCTAAATGAACCCTATAACTGGTTGTGCAAAATAGCTTCCTTTCTTCAAAATTGGCAGCCATGCAAATGATTTGGAGCTAAGTATGGCTGATTGGATGAGTGGAAAATCAACAAGAAGCTGGTCTTCTACCCAAATTAGCAAGGTGTCAACTAAAAACAAATCCAATACCTCTTTTAGTTGCTCTGCATTTGGATTGGAGAGGTATGACAGCTGATCCTTGGAACTTTGCAGCTCATCCTCATGCTTAGAAGCAAGCATGACTGGTTGTGGCTTCTCCTTTGGCTCCAATGAAGCCAAATACCTGATTGGGAAAGGTTTGATCCATTGAGTATGCCCATAATTCTGATTTTCAACTCCAAGAATGGAGTTCTCTTGTAGACCTTGAATGGATGGTGTGGAAGCAATGGTAGAACCCTTCTGCCCTTTCTCTTCCTCCAATGAAGGACGTGAAAGATTAAATCTTCCAATCTTGGTTCCAAAGAGCTTCTATAAGATGTAGGCTACTGGAAATGAATACTCTCATCCATGACAACAGGCTCTTGTGTTTGGAAGATGGATGATGAAAGAGAGAATGGTGGAAACTCAACCGGTTCTTCTTCATCAAAACAGTCCTCCAAATCAGACAGGTAAACTACCTCATTACTATCGTGCTGCAAATGTTCAACCTCTCCCATGGCATTCTCTTGATCTGCAACTTGATCACCATGGTTTCTTTCATCCTCTAGCATTGAGTTTGAGGGATCAAACTCTTCTTCAGTACTAGAACTTGAGAGAGATGAAGTAGAGAGAAGAACTGAAGGTTCTTCTATAACCGGCTTTGTGCTCAAAGCCTTTGGATCTGCACTTTTCTCTCCCATAGCTGGAATGTGCTCCTCTTCTTTTGGATTTGGAGCAGCTTCTCCTTCCTCTTGCTGTCCCTCATGACTGATTTTTGCAATTTGAATTGGATCAGCATTTCCTTCAAATAGGGTGCCAACATGGACACTATATTCTGAACAAATTGATTGCTGATCTGCAACTCCTTTTTGCTCTTCTTCTGCTGCAACAAAATCAGTCCTGACCACCATTTTTTCTATAACTCCAACCTCTTCTAAAGGTTTCATCAGCAAAGGGATCTTCTTCATCCCAAATTTAAGAGCCCAACTCTTCAAAATTTGAATTTCTTCATCCTTGTTTGGCTTCTCTTTTTGCTGTCCTTCATGACTGATTTTTACAATTTTTTGTGGTGGTGGAGGAGGTAAAACCTCTTGTTTCTTTAGAGGAGAGGGTGTTTCATTTAGCTCTTTTGGAGGGGATGACTGTTTGGAAGGGAAAAGGACAGAAGAATTAAG
The DNA here is from genome assembly GCA_019776745.2 of Taxus chinensis. Classification (NCBI taxonomy): domain Eukaryota; kingdom Viridiplantae; phylum Streptophyta; class Pinopsida; order Cupressales; family Taxaceae; genus Taxus; species Taxus chinensis. The sequence continues at coordinate 473,759,639 of CM034147.1, read as the reverse complement.
ATGAGGTGGAAGACTAGGGGGTGGAGAAATGGATTCAACACTTGGGACAACAGATGGAGAGTTTAAAACTTGACACTACTGAGATAAAACAGATTGGGAAAGAGGAAAAGAAAAGGCATGAGATGGTGTGCTTAACCATTGACAAAGTTGTTGAATACTCCTCTCATACACCTCTATTCCTTCAATCCAATTTGCAAGCAATGGCAGCGTTGTAATCATGAAGTCAAGCTTCTCTTGAGGGCTGTAATGCCTTGGGAAAGGTCCCACCCATGGAAAGGGTGCTCCACAACTGATTCCAAATGCTTTCATTTGTGCTTGAGCCCTGGATTGCACCATGTTTACCTCCATCTTTTGGATTTTCTCCAACATACCAACATCTTGCATCTAATTGTCTTCATTGTATGCACACCCTTGCTCTTGGAAAGCTCCATAGCCAAACTAATTTTGGCATTGCTACTCATATGGGTATGTATGCTGATTTTGAATTTGTTCAAAATGTTGATTTGGAGGATTTAAAAAACATGTTGGAGGTGGGAAAAATTGATGCTGTTGTAAACGTGAGTTCCATGATGGAAATGAAGTCATGATTGCACAACTTCATGGAATGGAAAAGAATGAAAGAGATGGAAAGAATAATGGATGAAAAACAGGTCAACAACTTCAGAAATGGGTTGCTGATCAGATGGAGTCGCCAGATGTGTTTGCAAGTGCCTCCAAAGGCTGAAATCTTCACATGAACACACCAACCTGTAAAAGATGAAGTGGAAGACCTCTAAGGTCCCACCGGGCATGCCAAAACTGTTGTTGCAAATCAGTAGCACCCCTGGATACAAATCAAGGTTCTGAATTGATGTTTTAGGAATCCAGTGTGATTACACAACATGGAAACCTCTCTCCAAGTGTGGGGCTTGTGAAAATGAGAGAGGAATCTCTAGATTAGAGACTAGTTCCTCAAACTCCTCTGATTTAGATCTATATTTTGCAAAACTACAGAGGTTCAGATCCTAATCCTACACTAAATTGCAAGGGGACAGGGATAGAAATGCAAAAATTGAAACTAACTAAAGATGGTGATGCACCAAAAGGAGTGGTGAAACATTTTTTGCCATGTAAATAGACACAAATTCATGAAATGCAACAAGGGAAAACATACACAAGCTGATAGATGTAATTAGAGGTCTTAAAATGAAGTAAAACAATACAAACAGAGGACTGAAAGCATTCATAGAGTTTGCACTGTCAATTCCATGTAAAAATCTCTTGCATTCCACCATCAAAGAGGTATAAACCTATTACAAACTGTGAAAAAGGTATGATTCTTACAACTATCACTTGCTGGAGATGAAAGAATAAGTTTGCAATGCCAAAAAGTGTTCAACCATCAAGAAATGAGCCAAATCTGGCTTTTACAATGCATGGGTCGAGCCCAGGAGAGAGAAAACATAAAAAACATGGGAGCCCATTCCTCATTGATGGAAAATGCATTAAAACAACATGGAGGACCTTAAAAACCCATACCCTGTCATTTTTGACCATATTGGAGAAGAATGCGACCCATTCTATATTAAATTTGGTTGTTGAAATGTCATTTTTGGCCATGGACATGTACCAGAACTGTTTTTGAATTTTCTCTCTCCAAACTGAACCAAAATTAGAAAATAACTATGGAATCATATAGATAATTTTAACATCTTTCCAATGATATAAAGAACATGAAAATCTGATCTCTGGATTAAAAGATATGATAGTTTGAAGATTTAGGGAAAAAACGGATCGGCGGGAAAAATTTTCAAATTTTACCTTTTTTTTGTCTTTGGAAAATTTTTCAAAAATTCCCCGCACTCTACTGGTCAGATGCCATGTGGCAAGCTCTGATTCACTCTAGAATTCTCTCTCCTTCTCTTTTCCGCGGGTTTTCCTTTGAAAATCGACCTTTTTGTACTCTTGGAAAAAATTTCATTTTCCCCCTGCGACCCGCCACATGGGACACGTGGCATCATTTGGTTCGTTGACAAAGGTGCGGGGTCATCCTTTGGCTTTTAATTTTTTGTGTGAATCCTTTGCTAAGTTTCCAAAGCTCTCCTTGAGCTTCGAACCCCCCTGCCCCATAGGACACGTGTCGTGCTCCTATTGGCCGCGGGCCAAAATTCAAAATTTTTCCTTCTCAAACACTTAGCCAATTTTTCATTGCACCTTCCCCTTGTGACACGTGTCACACTGTGATTGGTCCACGGGCCCCGTGGGAAAAAATTTCCATTTTAACCTTCGACCAAAATACTTGGAAAAATTTCAAATTTTCCTCCAACCCCCGAACTCCTCTGCCACGTGGCAGCTTCCTATTAGCTGCGGGCCTCAAATGGGAAAATTTTCCACAAAAACTCTGCAGAGCCATAACTTGAAAAAAATAAGGAGTTAGGACACAAAATTTACCTTTCTGGAAAGCTGAGAGAGAGCTCTATCTGATGGTGCCATTTCTAGAAAGCCTTGAGTTCCTGAAAATCAAAAAATGTAGACTGAGGCACAAGAGAGGCAAGAACACAAGGAGTTAGCCACAAAAATGAGCTGCGGCACCATTGGATAACAGTTCCATCTACAAAATTACTTGCACAGGTTAGTTCTTTGAACTGAGCATATTAAGAACTTGTCATTAAAATGAGGTGCTTTTAATTAACTATCTCAATAAAAGAACCCTACTTTTATGAAATGTTAAAAATGAACATCATCCAAGAATTAAGTACCAAAAAGGATGAACAACATAACAACTCAATCATCTAATTACCATCCGAATCAGACAAAGGATTACTGCCCTCTTTCCCAAATAATTATTACAAGAAGTAATTTCCTTCTAACATTTCCAAATTACAAACATCTGTAAGAACTGAAAATACAATTATGTAAACTACTGTTCTAATCATAAATGTTGTCATTTCCATTCCCTTACATTAGTTAGAGAAAGATTCACAATTAGAGTTTTTAAATAAGACTTCCAGTAGAACCATTCCCTTTCCTTTCATGCTACCCGTATAATTTACACAATCAAATGCTGAAGGGAAAAGTAAACAACAATTAAATGCAGATGTTTAAAGCAAGGCGGTACAAAATTCATTTCATAACAGTTACAGATTTACCAACGGTATGAAAGAAGAATTGAACACTAATTCAAATAATCCATGCACACTCTTTTTCTTTTCTCTTAGATACACTGAGTATTTAATCCAGGTGTGATACCAATCAATGGTAAAAATTCAAGTGAAATATATAAAATCATTAATCGGATACAAGGAAGAAGGATCATATTACCTATTTGCACTGTTTAACCCAAATATCCGCTATTTAGCACAGACATGATCCAACAATATGATTCTTTCCGCATAATACATTTCCCTTTAAAATAATTCACTCTCCAGACATTTACGTCTTTATAACATGTAGATTGTACAACAATCACAACAAGTCACACTTTCATCCTAATAATGAGAGAATTCACTTTCCAGCAGCAAGGAATAAATCCATTCATATTCTACTTTTAATGAAAACAATAAAGAATTTATCATTTGTATATTATATATATAAATATATATATTGAGTTCAGCAAGACGCAGCATATAACTTGCATGTTCTACCCAATCCATTCTATATACTAGCTATCCTATTCCCATCCATATCAAAACTTCCTTTTAATCAGGCACATATGAATACTAGGAACAAGTAGGTAGAACATCGTATCCATCATAGAGCAAACAATGTAAAGATGCTACTATGCTCTTACTGTTACTAGAAGAATTCATACCTCTTACACTGTATTATAACCAAAGGAATAGTTATACAGCTTCCTTGTCAAATATTTTCACAGCTTTCTATATCCATCAACGCACACAATTCATAAATAACAAACTGCACTTTGCTGTTACCTACAACAAGTTCAACCCGTAATGCACAGTGAAGCTCTACTGCCATTATTCCAGAATTCAAATACCAGGAAGAGAAAATTTGTTCCATTAATTATTTCAATAAGAAAACACTCATTTTCCTCAAAACACAACAAAAATACTCAAGTTGAGTTCGTTTTATAATGACAGCTCAAACCAGACATCATACAAATCATTTCATTCTTCCATTTTTACAAAAAAAAGCATAGCACTCAGAAATAATGCACGCATAGCTAATACATTCCACCACTCAAACCCATATTGGTAATAGAACGAATGTCCAACACTTGTCAAAACAAACTCACACAGCTTGAACAATTTCATTCAATTTACCCATTGCAAAGAAATACCCAATTTGAATTCTTTCCCAACAGACATTTCAACCCAAAAATCACATTAACTAATCAACCATTCCATTCAAAACAGTAACATCAGTAAATTAAATCGCCCCTCAAGAACATACTTATTTCATTCACCTATTTCATAAAAGAATTATCCAAGTCGTACTCAGCAAGCAAAAATGACTCAACCAAAATCGCTTCAACATAACAATCGAATCCAATAGCCAAAACCCACATCATAAGAGCAGGGTTGTTTTAATGAGACTATTAAGCAAAAGCAAATGGTTTAAGGAGAAGGGCTTAACATGCCTGTTTTTTTTTTTTTTTCGATTTGAAGAAAACCATGCCCACTGGAGTTATTTCTCTCCATGGCATCCTCGGCTAGGCTTTCCAACCAGTCCCCTAACTTCCACAGGCTCCAAAAATAGCCTCGCTTCTCCAAGAACAGAGATAATAACCAAATTACAGTAGGTTCGACAGAACCATGGAAGAACAAAATGCAGAGCAACTAAAAACCCAATGCACACAACAACAAACAAACTTCCTTCCCAAACCTATTTCCAAGGTAAGCTAGTCGCTAAGACCAATGCCATTGAATGCATTGAATGCATTTCTTTTCCTCTATCCTCACGCCACCGCCGACTCAAGTTGGTGAGTTTCTAATTTCAAATTTTGCTTGCAATCATAGTTTAGCCTCATAGCTAGTTGGATACCTCCAACTTTTCCATGTTCTTGCCAATTTTGGTGCTGCAACCTGTAAGGATGCCATTCATTGTCCTAATAAATTTCCAACCTTCCCTCCTTATCCTTTCCTTCCACATGGGTCCATGCGTCCCCTTCCTTAGGTTAGGATTAGTTTAGGATTTTAATAGTCCATATCTAGGTCATTCGCCTAGTTCGTAGATTAATAGAATTTATATCTATTTTCACCATTATAAAATCTAAAATCCATATAGGATAGTAGTTAGGGTATAAGATAAAACTTAGGGGTAGGTTAGGGTTTAATCTCCTAATATTTAATTAATTAGTTTCCAATCAAGTCTTTCTGCCTGACAGTCATATTCAACACAATGCAGGACGTTTTTTCCTATGTTCCACATACCTGTGCCACTTGCATCCAGGTCCTTATCATCTTACGTTGTCTAGTGTTACAATGGTGTGTGGTTTGAGAATCAAACCTTTTTCATTGGCATCTATGTACCAGATATTCATACCTATAATCAGGTGCTGCAACCTTTATATCAACCTTCAGTCTGGTTTAGAAGTAAATCGTCAAAGCGATCACAAGAAAGCCACAACATACCTTGGATCAATGGAATTGATTCAAGGTGTGCTGTCAATCAGCAAATAGAGTTCATCAAGCATACGATAAGTCTGTTGTCTCATCAGCAATCACACAAGCAATAATAACTTCTGTCCCAAGTAAACAAATTACAACAAACAAGGGTCCAGATTAGCAACACATTCCTTTAAGATCAAAGATATATCTTAACATATTTATCTTCATTTCAGTAGTTACAATATTATGAAAAGTAATTACCATGATAACTTACAAAAATCAAGGCGTTACATTCCTCCCTTCTTAAAGAATCATCGTCCCGATGATCAAATTAACCAATTCAAGGAGTTTCTAGGACAAAATTCAGTTATTGTCCTTCCATTCATAAGTTCATACCAAAAACAGATTCACTCTTTAAAATAGTGTTTTAAGATAACTGTAAAATAGACCAATAATTGTCTAAATTTGGTAGAATTATCAGTTTTTTGAATTTCAATTTCGATCAAACAAGTATGGAAAAGCAGATCTCATTTCTTCGAGATTTTCCCAAGTTGCACTTTCTTCGCTGAACTGGTCCCACTCGACCTTACATTGATTCACTTCACGATTTCTTAAGCACAACTGGCGAGTTCCCAGCACTCAAATGGGCTTAATCACAATTATTCCTGGGTCTTGGACCTGCAAGGAATTCCAATTCAGCACATGTGATAAATCTGTTACGTATTTCTTAAGCAAAGAAATATGAAAAACATCATGCATTTGTGATAAAGCAGGAGGTAATGCTAGACGATAAGCTACAGGGTTGATTATTTCAACAATTTCAAAAGGTCCCACATAACGTGGTGACAACTTGGTAGCCTTGCCAAAATTTATTGAGCTCTTTTTCGGCTTAACCCGAAGAAAGACCTTCTCACCAAGTTTATAATTCCTATCAACCCGCTTTAAGTCTGCATAACTCTTTTGCCTATTGGCAGCCTCCTTTAGATGTTCCCGAATCATTTTGATTTGTTGTTCCATTTCCTTGAGGATTTCTGGCCCAATTACCTCTCTATCCTCTACGCTGTCCCAGCTAACAGGGGTTCTGCATTTTCTTCCATACAATGCTTCAAAGGGCACCATTTTTAAAGAGGCATGGTATGTATTATTGTAGGCAAATTCAACCAGCGGAAGGTATTCCTCCCATTTATACTACTGGTCCATGCAATACATTCTTAACATGTCCTCTAAAACTTGATTGACTCTCTCGGTCTGTCCATCCGTCTCCGGATGATATGCAGAGCTGAATTTTAATTTAGTTCCCAAGGCTGCATTAAGCATTTGCCAAAACCTTGATGTCATCCTTGGATCTCTATCTGATATGATTAATTCGGGTATTGCATGTAATCTTAAAATTTCATGTACAAATTTTCTTGCTAACACTGGTGCATCGTCTTTCAAATTACTAGCAATAAAGTGTGCCACCTTGGTTAATTTGTCGACGACAACCAGGATGATATCATGCTTATTCCTTGACATAGGCAATCCTTGAACGAAATCCATCGTTATCACTTGCCATTTGTACTGTGGAACGCTGTGGGGATACAATAATCCAGCGGGATGCATATGTTCCGCCTTAACACGCTGACATTCCAAGCAGTGTGTTACAAATTCCACCACATCCTTTTTCATTCCCTTCCAAAAGTATTGCTGCTTAAGATCAACAAGCATTTTCGTAATGCCAGGGTGTCCAGAAAAAGGTGAATTATGAAATTCAGTTAACAATTTCCTTCTTAAATCATTTTCCAAGGGTATATATACCCTGTTTTCGAACCTCAGAATTCCTTCGCTATCAAAATGAAATCCTTTATACCTCACATCCTTTGGATCTGCAGCAAGTGTTGTTTTGACTTGCTGGAAATAAGGATCTGATTCCAAGGCATCTTTCACCTCATCCTTAAACTGAGTTCTTAACGTTATAAGAGTAGAGATGTGCTTCCTTCGACTCAGAGCATCTGCCACTCTATTTTCCTTGCCTTTGATGTAGCTTATATCAAAATCATACTGAGACAGAAATTCTAACCATCGTCGTTGTCTTGCATTCAGATTGGGCTGAGTAAAAATATACTTCAACCCCAGATGGTCAGTTTTTAACTCAAAAGGTTTTCCTAAAAGGTAATGCCTCCACATTTGAAGTGCATGTACAATGGCAGTGAGCTCTAGGTCATGTGGAGCATAATTTTGTTCATGTAACTTAAGCTTTCTGCTTTCATAAGCTATGACATGGTTATTCTGTAACAGAATGCCTCCAAGGCCTTCTCCCGACGCATCCGTTACAACCGTAAAATTTCCATTTGGATCTGGTACAGTTAAAATAGGTGCTGAAGTTAACTGTTCCTTTAAATTTTTAAAGGCAGATTCACATTTGTCAGTCCAGACAAATTTCTTATCCTTCTTTTGCAGTGAAGTGATTGGGGCAGCAATTTTTGAAAAATCCTTAACGAACTTTCTATAATATCCTGCCAAGCCCATGAAGCTTCTTACTTCATGCACGTTCTTAGGCGCAGGCCACTCAGTTATAGCTGCGATCTTTGAAGGGTCTACAGCTATTCCGTTCTTGCTTATAACGTGTCCCAAATAATGCACCTCTGCATCATAAAAGGAACATTTAGACAATTTACCATACAACTTCCTCTTTCTTAAAACTTCCAGCACTACCCTTAAATGTTCTTGGTGCTCTTCGACATTTTTAGAGTATATAAGAATGTCATCTAAGAATACAAGCACAAACTTGTCTAGGTATTCTTGAAAAATATTGTTCATCAAATTCATGAAGGTGGCAGGTGCATTTGTCAACCCAAAAGGTAACACCGTGAATTCATAATGCCCGTACCTTGTCCTAAAAGTTGTTTTATGAATATCTTCTTCCTTTATTCTCAGCTGATGATACCCAGATCAAAGATCTATTTTTGAATAGACTGATGCTCCACGCATCTGGTCGAACAGATCATCAATCCTAGGAAGTGGGTATCGATTCTTAATAGTTTCCTTGTTCAACATTCTGTAATCAATGCACAGTCTCAATGTGCCATCCTTTTTCTTTACAAAAATTACCGGTGCTCCCCATGGTGAGACGCTCGGTCTTATCAGCCCCTTATTCAAAAGTTCCTGTAATTGAGCCTTTAGCTCTACCAACTCGAGGGTGGTCATTCTATAAGGTGCCTTAGATATGGGTTCAGTTCCTGGCTTGATCTCTATTGCAAAGTCAAACTCTCATTTGGGTGGAAGACCTGGTAATTCCTCCAGAAATACATCTCTGAAATCCCTTAATAATGGATATCTTTCCATGAAATCATTATCTTCCTTAGCATTTTCTGTCATTTTTACTGCATACAAGGTGCAGCCTCTATTTTTAGCCCTTTTTAGTTGCATAGCTGTTAGTTTTCTAACTGCAACTTCACGCTTTACACCTTGAATGACTGCTGCTTTCTGCAGGTCGTCAAAACAACAAATTTGTTTTTCATAACAGTCGACCTTTGCCTTATGTTCTTCCAACCAGTTAACTCCAATAATGATATCATATGATCCTAAAGGAGTGACATACAGGTCAACTTCGGTGGAGAAACTGGGCAAGTCAAGAATTGCCCCAAAAAGGCACATTTCGACTGTATGGACAACATTATTCCCATAATGCACTGTCCATGTCTTATCCATTCGTTCAGCCTTTCTTTTTAATTTCATTGCAATTTTAGTAGAAATAAAGCATTCAGTGGCTCCAGTATCAAAAAGTATGACTACAGGTGTACCGAATAACTTACCCGGAACTTCTATAGGCGTAACTTGCTTTTCAGCTTGTCTGTTAGCCACCGCAGCGTGTATCCTATGCTGCTGATCGCGATCATCCTTTTTCAGAGGACAGTGACTCGCGTAATGGTCCTTTCCACAGTTGAAGCATCCTCCAACTGGCCCTTTCCTAGGCTCAAATTTGTTACCAGCTTTGAAGTTATCATTCTGGCTTCCATAGGACTTTTGTCCATTGCCACTAACTTTTGCGAAGCTGTTCCACACACTATTTACAGGTTTGTTCATTACAGATTTCTTGTTGTTATCTACAACAAAAAATTTTTTCACACCAAACCTTTTCCAAGGCCCCCTTTTGGGTGCGAGAGATGAAGAAGAGTTGGGAATCTTCTTCCTTATCTCTTCCCTATGAGCAGAAATTACTCTCAATTTATGTTCCTGTCTTATTGCCTTTTCGACAACTCCTTCCATGGTGGTTGGTCCGTGGACATCCACTTCGCCACCAATGATGGGATTTAGTCCCATTATGAACTTTCATATTCTAAACTTCTCGTCAGCTTGGTACTGCGGCACATACTTGAGGAGTTTAGTAAACCCTTCCCAGTATTCTGTCACCGTCAGCCTTCCTTGCGACCAGTTCTGAAATTCAGTCATTTTCCTATCAAAATAGAGTTGAGGCAGCCACCATTGCCTAAAGTAACCCTTAAATTGATCCCAAGTTATGTCTGATTCGAAAATATTCAACTCAACCTTACGGTTGTCCCACCATGTTGATGCTTCATGAGAAAGCTGATATGCTCCTCATATCGTTTTGGTCTCCTCAGAGAAGTTTTTTATTGCAAAGTACTTCTCCATTTCACTGAGCCAATTCTCAGCTCCGTCCCCAAGGGTTGTTCCATCAAACTTTGGAGGACTTATTCTCTTTATGTCATTTGTAAGTTCAGCTACTAATCTTGCCCTTTTAGTTCTAGGATGATTAGGAGCATTCACATTACTATTATCAACACCCGGATTCCCTCCATGGGTGTTGTCCACAGGAGGTGGCTGATCATTTATATCAGCTTCTTCTTCCTCCTCTTCATTTCCCATTGACTGTTGTTCCAAAACAGTCAAACGATCTCTCGTGTCTAGTAGGGCAGCAAGGATTTCATCCAGCTTTTGAGCAGTAGCTGCTTCTCCACCCGGTAACGGGTTGTTCGCAGCATTTCTTCTTGTTCTGACCATTTTCTGTTCAATAAGAAAATGTAAACCTTATTAAATTGTGGACTCATTAGGTCCAAGAGCTGCAACCTTCAGCTCTGATACCAAGATGTAACATCCCCATTTTAAGATACTAGAACAAGGGAATTTTTTTTATATACAACGTTCCCTGTTATGAATTATATAATTCAAACACACGTTCAAGTTTTAATAATTGTTCTCTGTCCAACTAATGCAATTTGGATCACACAATTTCCTTTTAAAACCAATGTTCTCTGTTCACATACTTGCAATATGGAACACACATTCAATTCCATTCAATCATATAACAGTTACCATATGCTACTGTAAATGACTCGAAGAACTACCGATCTCCCATTTTATGGCTCGGAGTTTCAACGATCTCTCATTTCATGACTCGGCGACTTACCGATCCTTCATGTTAATCCATGCATTGTATAATGAATATAGAGGGTTCTCTTACCATTTCTAGTTATCGAAGTGATCCATTTAAGAAGCCTATCTGAATATCTGTTACTGATATTCATCTGACATCCTGCATCTTAAACTAGGTGATTAGGACAACGCAACCAGCACTTGCGATACTTTGGCCAAAGATTTTCACATGCTTTGCATGATCATATTCCTGGATGTGGTACACATCATTGGAATACGTCCTTCACCTCACTTCATCTGTTATCTAGAATGGTCTTTCCTGGTCTCTTCCAGTCCTTCCGTTTAAGGTCAAGCTCTAATCCCCAACTAGCAATATGAACGAGTATAGGAAGTTACTCATGGTAACTAAAGATACGCAGACATACGGCGTCATCCCTAGACAACTCCGTGTGTCTAGTTACCTTTAGTCCTCCGGAGTCACTCCGTATACGTGATCACATTCCTATCCCCAGCCAAGAACTTAGTATTCAGCTTATGTAAACTTGATGAATTAATTCGGGAGGGCATTGTAATATGTCAGCTATAACATTGTGTCGTCATGAAGGTCCCACCTTCATGAAGACACCATATTGTAGCTGGCGTATGTCAATGTCCTACGGAATCCTCTCATCGAGAGTACACATCCAGCTCAGTGTGACTTGGTTATAATCTTAATATTTAAGATCTACTTTCAGCAGCCATGCTGATCCTTAAACCTCATTCTCGTTACAGTTGTATGTAGCTAAGAGAGACTTAATCTGTCTTCTAGCTTAATACGCATCTCCTCCTTCATACCGAAGGGTTGCATATTCTATTCTTGGTTCCTTTCTTAATCTTCGGACTAATCAGTCCATTATCGATAAACTTAATAAGTTTAACCTATTAAACTTAACCAAGTTTTTCCACAACTGTAAACAAATTCAGAATTCCATCTTATTAGACGTCATTTAAACGAGGTCTAATTTTTAAATGAACTTATTCATTTGTTCTACTTAACCCTACTTAGTTAAGGTCCATTACAATAGATATGTTTTCCCATATCTATATTTTCTGGATTTAAACATTCGAGGCTATTAACGGAGTCTGAATACAAGGTTTGATAGCTCCTAAGTTATTTGATATTCCTTAGCTTTCAAGCTAATCCCGAATACCTTTCAATTAGGAGATCATGCTTACCTAAATCCTTTTAATGTCAATTTAAAATTCATCTTAACCCAAGTATGAACTAATTGTACATTTCAACGTAAAGGTTACATTCAGGTAAGAATAGATGTTATTTCCTTTAAAATTCATCCATTAACATTGGATAATTCCAAATCAAGGAATAATGTTATATTCTCAAACTTATTCAACAATATCAAACTGATATAGTCATTAAAAATATCACACTTTTACTTGTATTCATCCACCAGTTTTACAATCTATACATTTTCCAGTCCAAACGACTGGACTTTGTTTATATCAAACAACATTACAACTCAAAAAGATAGAAGGATGTAATTTCTTCCTTTCTCATTTCCTCGTAAGGAAGTAATAGCTATCAAAACAGTCCATCTTCAGTTAATCAAAGAAGTATCAGAAAACAACCATGTCTTCGTTTGTAATCAAGTTCCATCTGCAAAATTACTTACACGGGTCAGTTCTTTGAACTGAGCATATTAAGCACTTGTCATTAAAATGAGGTGCTTTTAATTAACTGTCTCAATAAAAGAACCCTGCTTTTATGAAACGTTAAAAATGAACATCATCCAAGAATTAAGTACCGAAAAGGATGAACAACATAACAACTCAATCATCTAATTACCATCCCAATCAGACAAAGGATTACTGCCCTCTTTCCCGAATAATTATTACAAGAAGTAATTTCCTTCTAACATTTCCAAATTACAAACATCTGTAAGAACTGAAAATACAATTATGCAAACTGTTGTTCTAATCATAAATGTTGTAATTTCCATTCCCTTACATTAGTTAGAGAAAGATTCACAATTAGATTTTTTAAATAAGACTTCCAGCAGAACCATTCCCTTTCCTTTCATGCTACCCGTCTAATTTCAACAATCAAACGCTGAAGGGAAAAGTAAACAACAATTAAATGCAGATGTTTAAAGCAAGGCAGTACAAAATTCATTTCATAACAGTTACAGATTTACCAACGGTATGAAAGAAGAATTGAACACTAATTCAAATTATCCATCCACACTCTTTTTCTTTTCTCTTAGCTACACTGAGTATTTAATACAGGCGTGATACCAATCAATGGTAACAATTCAAGTGAAATATATAAAATCATTAATCGGATACAAGGAAGAAGGATCATATTACCTATTTGCACTGTTTAACCCAAATATCCGCTATTTAGCACAGACATGATCCAACAATATGATTCTTTCTGCATAATATATTTCCCTTTAAAATAATTCACTCTACAGACATTTACGTCTTTATAACATGTAGATTGTACAACAATCACAACAAGTCACACTTTCATCCTAATAATGAGAGAATTCACTTTCCAGCAGCAAGGAATAAATCCATTCATATTCTGCTTTTAATGAAAACAATAAAGAATTTATCATCTGTATATTATATATATAAATATATATATTGAGTTCAGCAAGACGCAGCATATAACTTGCATGTTCTACCCAGTCCATTCTATAGACTGGCTATCCTATTCCCATCCATATCAAAACTTCCTTTCAATCAGGCACATACGAATACCAAGAACAAGTAGGTAGAACATCATATCCATCATAGAGCAAACAATGTAAAGATGCTACTATGCTCTTACTATTACTAGAAGAATTCATACCTCTTACACTGTATTATAACCAGAGGAACAGTTATACAGCCGCCTTGTCAAATATTTTCACAGCTTTCTATATCCATCAATGCACATAATTCATAAATAACAAATTGCACTTTGTTGTTACCTATAGCAAGTTCAACCCGTAATGCACAGTGAAGCTCTACTGCCATTATTCCAGAATTCAAACAACAGGAAGAGAAAATTCATTCCATTAATTATTTCAATAAGAAAACACTCATTTTCCTCAAAACACAACAAGAATACTCAAGTCGAGTTCGTTTTATAATGACAGCTCAAACCAGACATCATACAAATCATTTCATCCTTCCATTTTTACAAAAAAAAGCACAACACTCAGAAATAATGCACGCATAGCTAATACATTCCACCACTCAAACCCATATTGGCAATAGAACGAATGTCCAACACTTGTCAAAACAAACTCACACAGCTTGAACAATTTCATTCAATTTACCCATTGCAAAGAAATACCCAATTCGAATTCTTTCCCAACAGACATTTCAACCCGAAAATCACATTAACTAATCAACCATTCCATTCAAAACAGCAACATCAGTAAATTAAATCACCCCTCAAGAACAGACTTATTTCATTCACCTATTTCACAAAAGAATTATCCAAGTCGTACTCAGCAAGGAAAAATGACTCAACCAAAATCACTTCAACATAACAATCGAATCCAATAGCCAAAACCCCCATCATAAGAGTAGGGTTGTTTTAATGAGACTATTAAGCAAAAGCAAACGGTTTAAGGAGAAGGGCTTAACATGCCTGTTTTTTTTTTGCGATTTGAAGAAAACCATGCCCACTGGAGTTGTTTCTCTCCACGGCGTCCTCGGCTAGGCTTTCCAACCAGTCCCCTAACTTCCATAGGCTCCAAAAATAGCCTCGCTTCTCCAAGAATAGAGATAATAACCAAATTACAGCAGGTTCGACAGAACCATGGAAGAACAAAATGCAGAGCAACTAAAAACCCAATGCACACAACAACAAACAAACTTCCTTCCCAAACCTCTTTCCAAGGTGAGCTGGTCGCTAAGACCAATGCCATTGAATGCATTGAATGCATTCCTTTTTCCTCTATCCTCACGCCACCACCAAATCAAGTTGGCGAGTTTCTAATTTCAAATTTTGCTTGCAATCATAGTTTAGCCTCATAGCTAGTTGGATACCTCCAAATTTTCCATGTTCCCGCCAATTTTGGCACTGCAACCTATAAGGACGCCATTCATTGTCCTAATAAATTTCCAACCTTCCCTCCTTATCCTTTCCTTCCACATGGGTCCATGCGTCCCCTTCCTTAGGTTAGGATTAGTTTAGGATTTTAATAGTCCATATCTAGGTCATTCACCTAGTTCGTAGATTAATAGAATTTATATCTATTTTCACCCTTATAAAATCTAAAATCCATATAGGATAGTAGTTAGGGTATAAGATAAAACTTAGGGGTAGGTTAGGGTTTAATCTCCTAATATTTAATTAATTAGTTTCCAATCAAGTCTTTCCACCTGACAGTCGTATTCAACACAATGCAGGACGTTTCGTCCTATGTTCCACATACCTGTGCCACTTGCATCCAGGTCCTTATCGTCTTACGCTGTCTAGCGTTACAACGGTGTGTGGTTCGAGAATCAAACCTTTTTCATTGGCATCTATGTACCAGATATTCATACCTGTAATCAGGTGTTGCAACCTTTATATCAACCTTCAGTCTGGTTTAGAAGTAAATCGTCAAAGCGATCACAAGAAAGCCACAACATACCTTGGATCAATGGAATTGATTCAAGGTGTGCTGTCAATCAGCAAATAGAGTTCATCAAGCATACGATAAGTCTGTTGTCTCATCAGCAATCACACAAGAAATAATAACTTCTGTCCCAAGTAAACAAATTACAACAAACAAGGGTCCAGATTAGAAACACATTCCTTTAAGATCAAAGATATATCTTAACATATTTATCTTCATTTCAGCAGTTACAATATTATGAAAAGTAATTACCATGATAACTTACAAAAATCAAGGTGTTACATTCCTCCCTTCTTAAAGAATCATCGTCCTGATGATCAAATTAACCAATTCAAGGAGTTTCTAGGACAAAATTAAGTTATTATCCTTCCATTCATAAGTTCAAAATAGATTCACTCTTTAAAATAGTGTTTTAAGATAACTGTAAAATAGACCAATAATTGTCTAAATTTGGTAGAATTATCAGTTTTTTGAATTTCAATTTTGATCAAACAAGTATGGAAAAGCAGATCTCATTTCTTCGAGATTTTCCCAAGTTGCACTTTCTTCGACTGAACTGGTCCCACTGGACCTTACATTGATTCACTTCGCGATTTCTTAAGCACAACTAGTGAGTTCCCAGCACTCGAATGGGCTTAATCATGATTATTCCTGGGTCTTGGACCTGCAAGGAATTCCAATTCAGCACATGTGATAAATCTATTACGTATTTCTTAAGCAAAGAAATATGAAAAACATCATGCATTTGTGATAAAGCAGGAGGTAATGCTAGACGATAAGCTACAGGGTTGATTATTTCAACAATTTCAAAAGGTCTCACGTAACATGGCAACAACTTGGCAGCCTTGCCAAAAGTTATTGAGCTCTTTTTCAGCTTAACCAGAAGAAAGACTTTCTCACCAAGTTTATAATTCCTATCAACCCACTTTAAGTCTGTATAACTCTTCTACCTATTGGCAGCCTCCTTTAGATGTTCCTGAATCATTTTGATTCGTTGTTCCATTTCCTTGAGGATTTCTAGCCCAATTACCTCTCTGTCCTCTACGTTGTCCCAGCTAACAGTGGTTCTGCATTTTCTTCCATACAATGCTTCAAAGGGCGCCATTTTTAAAGAGGCGTGGTATGTATTATTGTAGGAAAATTCAACCAGCGGAAGGTATTCCTCCCATTTATACTACTGGTCCATGCAATACATTCTTAACATGTCCTCTAAAACTTGATTGACTCTCTCAGCCTATCCATCCGTCTCCGGATGATATGTAGAGCTGAAGTTTAATTTAGTTCCCAAGGCCATATTAAGCATTTGCCAAAACCTTGATGTCATCCTTAGATCTCTGTCTGATATGATCAATTCAGGTATTCCATGCAATCTAAAAATTTCATGTACAAATATTCTTGCTAACACTGGTGCATCATCTTTCAAATTACCAGCAATGAAGTGTGCCACCTTGGTTAATTTGTCAACGACAACCAGGATGATATCATGCTTAATCCTTGACATAGGCAATCCTTGAACAAAATCCATCATTATCACTTACCATTTCTACTGTGGAATGCTGTGGGGATACAATTATCCAGTGGGATGCATATGTTCCACCTTAACACGCTGACATTCCAAGCAGTGTGTTACAAATTCCACCACATCCTTTTTCATTCCCTTCCAGAAGTATTGCTGCTTAAGATCAGCAAGCATTTTCGTAATGCCAGGGTGTCCAGAAAAAGGTGAATTATGAAATTTAGTTAACAATTTCCTTGTTAAATCATTTTCCAAGGGTATTGTTATCAAAAATGTGCCCCCTACTCATTTTGGATGGCTAACTCCTTGTGTTCTTGGCTCTCTTGTGCCACAGTCTCCATTTTTCGATTTTCAGGCTCTCAAATCTTTTTGAAAGTGGTACCATTAGATAGAGGTCTCTCTCAGCTTTCCAGAAAGGTAAAATTTTCCTCCTAACTCCACGTATTTTTCAAGTTATGGCTCAGCGGAGTTTTGGTGCGAAATTTTTCCTTAGAAGGCCCGCAGCCAATCAGGAGTTGCCACGTGTCCAAGGGCGAAAAAACAGCTAGTGACCCAAAGGACAAAATGGTGAGGAAGGGCCTGAACCTAATCAGAATGTGCCATGTGGCATCTGGAGTGGCAGAGCGCGGGGAAAATTTGAAAAATGTTCCAAAGACCAAACGGGTAAAAATTCAAACTTTTTTCCCGCCGATCCGATTTTGGCCTGTTTTTGCCATAAAACTTCAAATCGCCATAACTTTCGATCCAGAGCTCATATTTTCATGTTCTTTATATGAATGAAAATATGGTGAAATTATCTACAAGATTCCATGGTAAATTTTCATTTTTGGTTTGGTTTGGAGGGAGAAAATCAAAAAATGCTTCTGGTACGCGCCCATGGATAGAACTGACGTTTCAACAACAAATTTTAATGCAAAATGGGTCGCATTCTTCTCCAGCATGGTCAAAAATGTCAGGGCATGGGTTTGTAAGGACCTCTATGCTATTTTTAATGCATTTTGGTCAATGAGGAATGACTCCTATGTTTTTTCATGTTTTCTCTCTCCTGGGTTCAACCCATGCACTGTAAAAGCCAGATTTGGCTCATTTTTCAAAGATGAACACCTTTTTGCATAGCAAGCTTCTGTTTTCACCTTCAACAAGTGATTTTGGAAGTATCAGACCTTCTAGGGATTGTAACAGGTTTTTTTGCCTCTTTGGTGTTGGAATACAAGGATTTTGATGTTGAAAATCACAATGCAGGCTCTGTGAATGCTTTCAGTCCTTTTTATGTGTTGTTTGCTTCATTTCAAACTCTTGATTACAGCTTATCAACATGTGCATGATGTTTTATGTTGTAATTTCTGATTTGTGTCAATTTTCATGAACAAGAAGTGCTCACTACTCCTTTGGTGTATCACCCTTATCAGTTTAGTTTCAATTTTTACATTTCGTATCCCTGTCTCCTTGTAAATTAGGATAAAATTAGGATCTGAACCTCTGTAGTTATGCAAATATAGATCTAATCAGAGGAGTTTGAGGAACCAACCTCTAATCTAGAGATTCCTCTCTCATTTTTACAAGTCCCACACTTGGAGAGAGGTTTCAATGTTGTGTAATCACACTGGATGCCTAAAACATCAATTTAGAAACCTGATTTGCATCTAGGGGTGCTGCTGATTTGTAACAATAGTTTTGGCACGCCCGGTGGGACCTTAGAGGTCTCATTTTTACTGCAGCAAAGTTGATGTGCATCTGCTATAATTTTCTTGCTTCAAAAGAGCTATAAATTGCACATCTGGTGACTCCAAGGGGAAGAATCAGCTGGTTTTAGCAGTGTAGACCTGAAAACTCATGAGAAGAATCACTACAAGGTCAAGAGCAGGAGAAGAAGAGGCACTGTTTTAATATCTACAGTTATCTCCAAGAGTAAGGCAAAGTGGTAGGAGAATCCAAAGGTCTCCATCTCCACTAAACAGAACTCTCTCAACTCCTCCACCTGGTAGGCCTTTCATTCAATCAACAAGGGTTCTAAGACCAATTAGAATGGCACAAAACAACCCCTATGTCAATTTGACTGGCAGCAGCCCACTTTCTCTCAATGCACAACATCAAATTCCAATTGCAGCCTTGAAGAACATTCCATACGTCACTGGAGAGAATAAGACTACTCCAGGTGATCATGTTAAAGACATTGCCAACCTTTGTGCAATTCATGAAATCAATGAGATGCAAGTGGCTATCAAATTGTTGGAATATTCATTCAAGGGGATAGCATTGCAATGGTTTAGAAGTCTTGCCTCAGGTTCTATTCAGACTTGGAACCAGCTATGTATAGCACTTCATGAGTAATTTGGAGAGAAGGGAGACAACTTGTCTCTTTTGGAGCAGCTGACAACCATCAAGAGAGCTCCTAATGAGCAGATGACTATTTTCAACTTCAGATTTCAAAGGACTTGGGAGAGAATTCCAGTAGCAGTCAGGCCAACAGCGGAAGGTGCTTTTCTCTACTACCTCAAAGCTCTAAATTCTGATATTTCTATGTTGATTCAGTCCATGGGAGGCATAACTATCCCTATGGCTTATAGCATTGCCATTAGGACTGAAAATTGTTTGATCCAAGCTGGCAAACTAGCCCCTAGACCTCCCATGCCATTGTTTCTAAGATTAGAGAGCCCAAACACTAATCAAGCACCTAATTTGGCTCCTTCTCCCACTCCTAGAAATCAGAGTTCAAATGAAGCTTCAAGAAGTCATGAAGCAATTGCAAAATTTAGGCAATGATCTAGTTACTCTCAAGAGGAAACAAGCCCAAGGTCTTAGACCTTATTATCAGCCCCAAGCTCAGCCTAACAAGTAGCCATACCAACCACAAAGACCTCCTAATCCAGCTGCAAATATAAATCAAACAAGGCCTCTTGCCAATAGACCATTTCAGCCCTATAATCCTAATGCCATATCTACCTCTAAGGCATTGGTGCCAACACAAAACAACATTGATCAAGAGTATGATTGGTGTTTTCCATGCAATGAACCTCATAACCAATCTATGTGCTTCACTGGTGCTTTGAATCAAGCATTAATGGTGACAACTACTGGTGTGGAGGGTGAAGGCAGTCAAGGAAATAACCAACAACAAGAAACATTCCAACAGCAATCAGCCCCAAATGACACCACATTGGTAAAATGGCGGGCAGAGGATTTTTGTGGCATAAATCAAATAGTCTCTCAAGGTGTTGCAGCCAACACAAGGTCAAAAAGAAGGAATTTGGGTGAAGAACAACCATTAGCTCCAACCAATCCACAACCTTTTATGGCTCCACAAATGGTTGGGAAACAAAATCCAGTTGTAAATGCACAAGGGCAGCCAAGAACAACTCCTAGACCAACTCAAATACCAGTTGCTATTGCCCACATGCAAGGGATGAATATGTAAACCAAGGGATAACAAAGAGATCCTTCATCACCATTTAGTATCATTGATCAGATGAAGAAGAAAAATGTAAATATATCAATGTGGGAATCCATGTCTATCCCAAGCCAGAGAGATTTTCTACAAGCTGCCATGAAGGACTGGCCAACTTTGAATCAGCAAGTCCAAATGCAAGAGAAAGTGCTCACAAATGGTGCCCAGCCTGAAGGGAATCATGGAGGACAAAAAGGTAAAATGTTGAAGCCCCCTCCTTTTTATGTCTCATTAATCATTACAAATCAGTTAGTGCACAATTGCATGATAGATTCTGGGGCAAGTAGCTCAGTGATGCCTAAAGAAATAGCTGATCAGCTAGGGCTCTAGTATGAAACCATATCCAAAGGAGTAGTGTAGTTGGATGGGACAGCAGTAACAACAGTTGGAGTGATTAGAAACTTGAGTCTTACCTTGCATGCATGTCCAAATGTTGTTCTTTTATAAGATGTATCAGTTATAGACCTTCCACCACTCTTTACCCTATGCTTGTCAAGGGACTTCACAGCCAAGATTGGAGGATATTTGTCTGCTGATTGGTCACACATGCTGTTCAGAATGAGGTATGGAACCAAAGCTACAATCAGGTCTGAACCTATTGCAAACTTCTACATTGAGCCCTACACTCCAAGTCAGATCAATGCCAATTGTTCAACATTTGACCAAGAAGATCACCCAAGCACTGATGAAGCTGACACCAAGGTTGGAAGCATCCCGGATCTAACTCTTGATGAATGGGCAAACAAGGTACATATTTTTGATCCTTATCAAGAAGTAGAAGAATCTAAGCTAGGGGTCTATTGCATACATGAAGAAGATCAGCCCATTCTTAGCATCACCAAGCCAAACCATAAGGATGACAATGAGGTATGGCAGCTTTTTTTTTATGGATCAAGGAGTAGACAAGGTGCAGGAGGTGGAGTCATGCTTGTTTCACCTCAAGGAGTAAAGTACTATTTAGCTTTTAGATTTTAGTTTCCATGCTCCAATAACACTGCTGAATATGAAGCCTTGGTGCAAGGGATGCATTGGGAAATAAAGAGAGGAATACAGAACTTGCAAGTCTTTGGTGACAGTGAATTGATTGTAAATCAGGTCAAGGGACAGCATGCTGCCAAGAATGATCTACTCAAGTGCTACAAGAATAGGGTGTGGGACCTCATGGAAGATTTTGAGGGTTTTGGCATCAAATCCATTCCTAGGAAAGAGAACCAAGCTGCTGACAGGGTTGCAGCAGTAGGGGCAGCCTTTGACATTATGGAAAGCATTCAACAAGATAAGGTATAACCAAACATCCACGTGATTATGAGGCCTTCAGTGCCAAATAACAATGTAGGTTGGCAAGTGTTTGAGAATGACCAGTAAATCATCAATTTCTTGCAAGAAGAAGTTGAGTTATCAGCTAAGAATCAAGAAAATTTGGAACAGCAGTATGGTGACCAAGTGGTACAGCTGAGAACTAACAAGCTGCCCAAGGGACGTATCACTTTGGAGTCCATTTTCAATCCCAATGATCAATTTAGGAAAGAGAAAGCAAACATTCAGGTCAAGAGAGAAGATTCAGTATCCATCTTGGTGGAAGAGAACAAACCATTACAAATTGGAAAGATGACAACTGAACGAGAAAGGTATGAGTTCATGTAGCTATGTCAAGAGTTCCCTGATGTGTTTGCTTGGAGCTATGAAGACTTGAAAGGTTTCAATCCCAACTTAGCTCAGCATACCATTGAATTGGATCCAAATACTAAGCCTGTCAGACAGAAACATAGACCAGTCAATCCACACATGGAGCCTCTCATGAGGAAAGAATTGAACAAGCTGATTGAGTCAAGGATCATATTCCTAATCAAGCATTCTAGTTGGGTTGCCAACTTGGTTCTAGTCAAAAAGAAGAGTGGAGAGATCAGATTGTGTGTTGACTTCAGAGACTTGAATAGAGCATCTCTCAAGGACCATTACCCACTCCCTTCCATGGAGAAAATCTTGCTAGTTGTGGCTGGCTCCGAGAGGTTTTCACTACTTGATGGCTTCTCAGGCTACAATCAGATTATGATGAAGGAAGAAGACCAGTTCAAGACAGCATTCACAACCAAATGGGGGACTTATGCATACAGGAAAATGCCATTTAGGTTGTCCAATGCTGGTGCTACTTTCCAGAGAGCAATGGACATGGCATTCAAAGATTTGATTAACAACATGGTGCTGATATACCTTGATGATATCACTGTTTTTTCCAAAAATGCAGCAGACCACCTCTCTCATTTGAGACAAGTCTTCACAAGCTGCAGGAGATTTGGAGTGTCTTTGAATCCTAAGAAGTGTATCTTTCTTTCACATGAAGGAAAGCTCCTTGGCCATATTGTCTCCAAAGAAGGATTGGAAATTGATCCAAAGAGGGTTGAAGCCATAAGAGCACTACCATTGCCAAGCCACAAGAAAGCCCTTCAGAGTTTCTTAGGGAGGATAA
This sequence comes from Taxus chinensis, assembly GCA_019776745.2. Lineage (NCBI taxonomy): Eukaryota > Viridiplantae > Streptophyta > Pinopsida > Cupressales > Taxaceae > Taxus > Taxus chinensis. Next base: position 473,736,670 of record CM034147.1, on the reverse strand, counting down.
ACTTTGTTTGGAGGTTTGTCCTAGATTTTACAACCCTTGTCAAACCTATCACCAAAATTTTAAAGAAAAGCATGGCCTTCAAGTGGACAGCAGAAGGCAAGGAGAGTTTTGAAGCAATCAAAGAAGGCATCTCTCAAGCACCAACTCTCATCAACCCGGACTTCTCCAAGGATTTCATCCTCTATGCCTTTGGAGGTAATGATACTATTTCTGCCATTTTGGTACAGCAGAACAAGGACAATGATGAGTAGCCAATTACTTTCTTCAGCCAGAGCCTAGATGACTATGAGGTGAGGTATTATTTTATTGAGAAGCATGTACTTGCAGTAATCAGAAGCTTGAAGAAATTCAAGCATTTAGTCTAAACAACAAGGTCCAGTTGTTGGTCTCTCATGCTGGGGTTAAAGACTTCCTCCTCAACAAGGATTTGAATGAGAAAAGGGTAGGTTGAATCACTCATGTCATGGAGTATGACATTGAGATCAAGGTCACCAAGCTGGTAAGAGGAAAAGGATTGTGTGAGCAGCTGATTTTGGGGAAGCAAAAAGAAGTATGCAATGAAGAAGAGGCTGTTTTGACAGTTCAAGACAGCCATGAGCCAAGTGGCACTCAAGAAGAAAATAATGTTTTCCCCACTCTTTGCTAGACCCAAGGTATAATACACTTCCTAAGCACAGGCCTATGCCTTCTGGAGATGAACAAGACCCAAAGGAGACACTTCAGATTGCAGGTTGTCCCATATGCCATTGTTGATGGAGTTTTGTTCAAGAAAGATGTGAATGGAGTGCTGCTGAGATGCATTAGCACAAATTAGATTCATAGGGTGTTGGAAGAGTTCCATGGTGGACCATCTGGTGGTCATTTTGCACTGAGAGTGACAGCTCTAAAAATTATGAAGGCTTGTTATTATTGGCCCAATATTTTCAGTGATTTCTTTGCATGGATCAAGAGGTGTAAGAATTGTGCATTCTTCACAGGAAAAGAGAGACTTGCTGCCCTTCCATTGCATCCAATCTCATTAGGAGAACTCTTGATGAGAATTAGAAGTCTTGGCATACCAAACTAAAATCAGCCTTATGGGCTGATAGGATAACTCCTAAGAGATCCACGTGTAACTCTCCATTCAGGCTTGTTTATGGAAGAGAGGCAATTTTGCCCATGTCTCTTGAGTTGCCAACATTATAACTCATGAAGTAGTTAGAGTTGCTAGAGTTTGGGCCCATGGAGGTGAGATATGTAGAGTTGATGGAGCTCCAAGAGATTAGAGATCAGGCATCCCAAACAATGGAGAAGGATCAAGCTTTGATCAAGAAGACCTTTGATAGGAAGGCCAAGAGTAGATCTTTCTAAGTTGGAGATCTAGTGTTAAAATGGGATGCAGATAGAGAAAAACCAGGAAGGCATTCAAAATTTGATGCCATTTGGAGTGGCCCATACAAGGTCACGAAGTGCAAGAACAACAATGCTTTCCAATTGGCTTCATTGGATGGCGAAGAACTGCAGATTTCAGTCAATGGAATCTATCTAAAGCATTGCTTCTAAAGGAAAACTCTCCACCTTTTAAATATTAGCTTAGGTTTCCATTCCTTCCAGTGCTTGTGTACATTGTTTTTGTTGTAGGTTAGTTTTGGTTTCCCTAAGTGCTTTGGCACAGCTTGCTGTCCCTCAAGATGTTTTGCAGTCCTTGCTTCCATTAGGTGATATTCCATCTTCCTCCTTGCAACATTCTAAGTCATTTGGGGTTCCAAACAAAAAATTTGATGACTCCATGCCCAATGGACTGCTTCACACAACTGGTATTTTCATCTAACAAGCAGAAGACCCATCTGAGTCACAAAAATTGTTATCCAAAATGTGCCCCCTGCTCATTTTGGATGGCTAACTCCTTGTGTTCTTGCCTCTCTTATGCCTTAGTCTCCATTTTTTGATTTTCAGGACTCAAATCTTTCTAAAAGTGGCACCATTAGATAGAGCTCTCTCTCAGCTTTCTAGAAAGGTAAAATTTTCCTCCTAACTCCACGTATTTTTCAAGTTATGGCTCAGCAGAGTTTTGGTGGGAAATTTTTCCCTAGAAGGCCCGCAGCCAATCAGGAGCTGCCACGTGTCCAAGGGTGAAAAAACACCAAGCGACCCGAAGGAAAAAATGGTCAAGAAGGCCCCGCACCCCATCAGAATGTGCCATGTGGCACCTGGAGTGGCAGAGCGTGGGGAAAATTTGAAAAATGTTCCAAAGACCAAATGGGTAAAAATTCAAACTTTTTGCCCGCTGATCCGATTTTGCCCTGTTTTTACCCTAAAACTTCAAATCACTGTAACTTTCGATCCAGAACTCAAATTTTCACGTTCTTTATATCAATGGAAATTTGGTGAAATTCTCTACAAGATTCCATGGTAAATTTTGAATTTTGGTTTAGTTTGGAGGGAGAAAATTAAAAAATGCTTCTGGTATGTGCCCATGGACAGAAATAATGTTTCAACAACCAATTTTTATGCAAAATGGGTTGCATTCTTCTCCAGCATGGTCAAAAATGTTAGGGCATGGGTTTGTAAGGACCTCCATGTTGTTTTTAATGCATTTTGGTCAATGAGGAATGGCTCCCATGTTTTTTCATGTTCTCTCTCTCCTGGGTTTAACCCATGCACTGTAAAAGCCAGATTTGGCTCATTTTTCAAAAATGAACGCCTTTTTGCTCAACAAGCTTCTATTTTCACCTTCAACAAGTGATTTTGGAAGTATCAGACCTTCCAAGGATTGTAACAGGTTTTTCTACCTCTTTGGTGTTGGAATATAAGGATTTTGATGTTGAAAATCACAATGCGGGCTCTGTGAATGATTTTAGTCCTTTGTATGTGTTGTTTGCTTCATTTCAAACTCTTGATTACAGCTTATCAACCTATGCATGATGTTTTATGTTGCAATTTCTGATTTGTGTCAATTTACATGAACAAGAAGTGCTCACCACTACTTTAGTGTATCACCCTTATCAGTTTAGTTTCAATTTTTGCATTTCTTATCCCTGTCTCCTTGCAAATTAGGATAAAATTAGGATCTAAACCTATGCAGTTGTGCAAATATAGATATAATTAGAGGAGTTTGAGGAACTAGCCTCTAATCTGGAGATTCCTCTCTCATTTTTACAAGTCCCACACTTGGAGAGAGGTTTCAATGTTGTGCAATCACACTGGATGCCTAAAACATCAATTTAGAAACCTGATTTGCATCCAGGGGTGCTGCTGATTTACAAAAACATGTATATATATACCCTATTTTTGAACCTCAAAATTCCTTCGCTATCTAAACGAAATCCTTTATACCTTACATCCTTTTGATCTACAGCAAGTGCTATTTTGACTTGCTGGAAATAAGGATCTGATTCCAAGGCATCTTTCACCTCATCCTTAAACTGAGTTCTTAACGTGATAAGAGCAGAGATATGCTTCTATCGACTCAGGGAATCTACCACTCTATTTTCCTTGCCTTTGATGTAGCTTATATCAAAATCATACTGAGACAGAAATTCTAACCATCTTCGTTGTCTTGCATTCAAATTTGGCTGAGTAAAAATATACTTCAACCCCATATGGTCAGTTTTTTAACTCAAAAGGTTTGCCTAAAAGGTAATGCCTCCACATTTGAAGTGCATGTACAATGGCAGCGAGCTCTAGGTCGTGTGGAGCATAATTTTGTTCCTGTAACTTAAGCTTTCTGCTTTCATAAGCTATGACATGGTTATTCTGTAACAGAATACCTCCAAGGCCTTCTCCTGATGCATTCGTTACAACCATAAAATTTCCATTTGGATCTGGTACAGTTAAAATAGGTGCTGTAGTTAACTGTTCCTTTAAATTTTTAAAGGCAGATTCACATTTGTCAGTCCAAACAAATTTCTTATCCTTCTTTTGTAGTGAAGTGATTGGGGCAGCATTTTTTGAAAAATCCTTAATGAACTTTCTATAATATCCTGCTAAGCCCATGAAGCTTCTTACTTCATGCACGTTCTTAGGCGTAGGCCACTTGGTTATAGCTGCGATCTTTGAAGGGTCTATAGCTATTCCGTTCTTGCTTATAACGTGTCCCAAATAATGTACCTCTGCATCATAAAAGGAACATTTAGACAGTTTACCATACAACTTCCTCTTTCTTAAAACTTCCAGCACTACCCTTAAATTTTCTTGGTGCTCTTCGACATTTTTAGAGTATATAATAATGTCGTCTAAGAATACAAGCACAAACTTGTCTAGGTATTCTTGAAAAATATTGTTCATCAGATTCATGAAGGCGGCAGGTGCATTTTTCAACCCAAAAGGTAACACTGTGAATTCATAATGCCCGTACCTTGTTCTAAAAGTTTTTTTATGAATATCTTCTTCCTTTATTCTCAGCTGATGATACCCAGATTGAATATCTATTTTTGAATAGACTGATGCTCCACACATTTGGTCGAATAGATCATCAATCCTAGGAAGTGGGTATCGATTATTAATAGTTGCCTTGTTCAACATTCTATAATCAATGCACAGTCTCAATGTGCCACCCTTTTTCTTTACAAAAATTACCGGTGCTCCCCATGGTGAGACGCTCAGTCTTATTAGCCCCTTATTCAAAAGTTCCTCTAATTGATCCTTTAGCTCTACCAACTCGAGGGTGGTCATTCTATAAGGTGCCATAGATATGGGTTCAGTTCCTGGCTTGATTTCTATTGCAAAGTCAAACTCTCGTTTGGGTGGAAGACCTAGTAATTCCTCTGGAAATACATCACTGAAATCCCTTAATAATGGATATCTTTCCATGAAATCATTATCCTCCTCAACATTTTCTATCATTTTTACTGCATACAAGGTGCAGCCTCTATTTTTAGCCCTTTTTAGTTGCATAGTTGTTAGTTTCCTAACTGCAACTTCACGCTTTACACCCTGAATGACTGTTGCTTTCTACAAGTCGTCCAAACAACAAATTTGTTTTTCATAACAGTCGACCTTTGCCTTATGTTCTCCCAACCAGTTAACTCCAATAATGATGTCATATGATCCTAAAGGAGTGAAATACAGGTCAACTTTGGTGGAGAAACTGGAAAAGTCAAGAATTGCCCCAAAAAGGCACATTTTGACTGTATGGACAGCATTATTCCCATAATGCACTGTCCATGTCTTATCCATTCGTTCAACCTTTATTTTTAATTTCATTGCAAGTTTAGTAGAAATAAAGCATTCAGTGGCTCCAGTATCAAAAAGTATGACTACAGGTGTACTGAATAACTTACCCGGAACTTCTATAGGCATAACTTACTTTTCAGCTTGTCTGTTAGCCACCGCAGTGTGTATCCTATGTTGTTGATCGCGATCATCCTTTTTCAAAGGACAGTGACTCGCGTAATGGTCCTTTCCACAGTTGAAGCATCCTCCAACTGGTGCTTTCCTAGGCTCAAATTTGTTACCAGCTTTGAAGTTATCATTCTGGCTCCCATAGGACTTTTGTCCATTGCCACTAACCTTTGCGAAGCTGCTCCGCACACTATTTACAGATTTGTTCATTACCGATTTCTTGTTGTTATCTACAAAAATTTTGTTTATCACACCAAACCTTTTCCAAGGCCCCCTTTTGGGTGTGAGAGATGAAGAAGAATTGGAAATCTTCTTCCTTATCTCTTCCCTATGAGTAGAAATTGCTCTCAATTTCTGTTCCTGTCTTATTACCTTTTCGACAACTCCTTCCATGGTAGTTAGACCGTGGACATCCACTTCACCACCAATGATGGGATTCAGTCCCATTATGAACTTTCATATTCTGAAATTCTCGTCAGCTTAGTACTGCGGCACATACTTAAGACGTTTAGTAAACCCTTCCCAGTATTCTGTCGCTGTCAGCCTTCCTTGCGACCAGTTCTAAAATTCAGTCATTTTCCTATCAAAATAGAGTTGAGGCAGGCACCATTGCCTAAAGTAACCCTTAAATTGATCCCAATTTATGTCTGATTTGAAAATATTCAACTCAACCTTGAGGTTGTCCCACCATGATGATGCTTCATGAGAAAGCTGATATGCTCCCCATATCGCTTTGGTCTCCTTGGAGAAGTTTCTTATTACAAATTACTTCTCCATTTCACTGAGCCAATTCTCAGCTCCATCCCCAAGGGTTGTTCCATCAAAATTTGGAGGACTTATTTTCTTTATGTCATTTGTAAGTTTAGCTACTAATCTTGCCCTTTTAGTTCCAGGATGATTAGGAGCATTCGCATTGCTATTATCAACACCTAGATTCCCTCCATTAGTGTTGTCCACAGGAGGTGGCTGATCATTTATATCAGCTTCTTCTTCCTCCTCTTCATTTCCCATTGACTATTATTCCAGAACAGTCAAATGATCTCTCATGTCTAGTAGGGCATCAAAGATTTCATCCAGTTTTTGAGCAGTAGCTGCTTCTCCACCTAGTAATGGGTTGTTGGCAGCATTTCTTCTTGTTCTGACCATTTTCTATTCAATAAGAAAATTTAAACCTTATTAAATTGTGGACTCATTAGGTCCAAGAGCTACAACCTTCAGCTCTGATACCAAGATGTAACATCCCCATTTTAAGATACTAGAACAAGGGAAAAAAAAATTATACAACGTTCCCTGTTATGAATTATATAATTCAAACACACGTTCAAGTTTTAATAATTATTCTCTGTCTAATTGATGCAGTTTGGATCACACAATTTCCTTTTAAAACTAATGTTCTCTGTTCACATATTTGCAATATGGAACACACATTTAGTGCCATTCAATCATATAACAGATACCATATGCTGTTGTAAATGACTTGCAGAACTACCGATCTCCCATTTTATGGCTCGGAGTTTCAGCGATCTCTCATTTCAGGACTCGGCGACTTACCGATCGTTCATGTTAATTCATGCATAGTATAATAAATATACAAGGTTCTCTTACCGTTTCTGGTTATTGAAGTAATCCATTTAAGAAGCCTATCTGAATATATGTTACTAATATTTTTCTGACATCTTGCATCTTAAACTAGGTGATTAGGACAACGCAACCAGCACTTGCGATACTTTGGCCAAATATTTTCACATGCTTCGCATGATCATATTCCTAGATGTGGTACACATCATTGGAATATGTCCTTCACCTCACTTCGTCTGTTATCTAGAATGGTCTTTCCTGGTCTCTTCCAGTCCTTCTATTTAAGGTCAAGTTCTAACCCCAATTAGCAATATGAATGAGCATAGGAAGTTACTTATGGTAACTAAAGATATGCAGACATACAATGTCGTCCCTAGACGAATCCGTGTGTCTAGTTACCTTTATTCCTCCAGAGTCACTTCATATGCGTGATCACATTCCTATCCCCATCTAAGAACTTAGTATCCAGCTTATGTAAACTTGATGATTTAATTCAGGAGGGCAATGTAATATGTCAGCTATAACATTGTGTCGTCATGAAGGCCCCGCCTTCATGAAGACACTATATTGTAGCTGGCGTATGTCAATGTCCTACAGAATCCTCTCATCGAGGGTACACATCTAGCTCAATTGTGATTTGGTTATAATCTTAGTATTTAAGATCAACTTTCAATAGCCATGCTGATCCTTTATCCTTGTTCTTATTTCAGTTGTATGTAGCTAAGAGAGACCTAATCCATCTTCTAGCTTAATACGCATCTCCTCCTTCATACCAAAGGGTTGCCTATTCACTTCTTGGTTCCTTGCTTAATATTTGGACTAATGTTGTCCACTCAAAATTCCCCACTCTGATAAGAGTAAAATTTCAAAATTTTGAGTTTAAGTGTTTTTCTCTGAAGTGCCTAAGTCGTCAAATTGAAAAAGTCTGTGTTTTGGGTCATTTTGTGTGATTTTTGGGCCTGTCGGAACTTTCTGTCCCAACTGTCCCAAGTACGAAAGTGCACTCTGTTCCCCGATCGGCCGAAATCCCCGAAGCTGTCCCATTTTCGGGCCCGTTAGAAAGTTTTGTCCCAAGTGTCCCAAAACTTATTGTGCGAGTTGTTCCAATTTCGGCTGAAACACCCGAACCATGTACTACGCACTTTCATGTCTCAAATGTCCCAAAGTTAAAAAGTGCGAGCTTTCCAATTTTCAACCGAAACTCCCATGTCACGTACTTCAGAGCTCCTTGTCACAAATCAAAAAATGCAAGCTGTTTCAATTTCATCCGAACCGGCCGAACCGCATACTCCGGAACTTTTTGTCCCGAATGTCCCAAGTCCAAATGGGCCCACTGTTCCGTTTTTGGCCGAATCACCCGAACCGCGTACTCCGTGCATTTTCGTCCCAATCGTTCCAAAAAGCATTTGTGCATCCTCTCCCTGTTTCACCCGAATCGGCCGAGCCGCGTGTTTCGCGCATTCACGTCTCACATGTCCCAAGCGTACCAAGTGTCATTCACACTTAGTTTGTCCCGCTCACTCCGAGTATGATGCTATTCAAATTGGTGGTTGTGTATTCAATGCGCATTAAATTCATTCCTCTCTCCAAACAACTATATAACGAGCATTTCCCCTTTGAATTTTTCACATTGCTTCCATGCTATCTTTGCTCGAGCCCTTGCAATTCGAAAACCTGCGTGAATATCCCCTCCCTTTGAAAATTCCTTCCCGAGTCTAGGTTGCAGCTCCGAGACTATCAATATGAAGATCAAGTTTCAGGGACAGGAGCAAATTTCTCCGCTTGAGTCTGCTGTTAGTAATATTGCAGACAGCGAAGCTCGTCATCTCGACTTCGGTGATTTTTGGGCAAGAATGGCAGATGCAAACCCTACACCAATAGCACAAATGATTCATGATAGCGGTTTGGCTTTTGCCGGTGGTTTCCCAATCTCAGTACAGTGTGCTGATACTATGCTTTCATGCGGAGCTCACTTCGACCCCGCTTCGAGTGAATTGACAAATATACATGGGGAACTCATTGCCAAGCTGGATGCTGCCACCATTGGCGCTACTCTGAGAATTCCGGAGTTGGACAATGCCATAGTCGTCTCTCGGGATCAAGCACAGACCCTATTCGATCAAGACAGTGAAAAATATAAGGCGCAAGTGGCGAAGTCTTGGTTGAAGAACCCTAAGAAAGGTGCTTCTCGCCTAACCAAAACCCTCTTCCGAGCAGATTTCAATGAGGAATTGTCAGACTTCATAATCCTGCTGGCTCAGGTTATGGGTTTGCCCTCCACCAATGAGTTTCATTTCTGGATGTGCCCGCTCATTAGCATGGTGTGCGAGGGAACACAAAACATCAACTGGGCAGAGATCATCAGTATGAATTTGGCGGAGCATCTATCCAACGTTCAACAAACAAAGAAGTTCTATATGACTTCATACCTGATGTATACCCTAGCAGCATCACGGCAGTGGTTTGGTTTCTCCTATATAGATGCACACAAAGATGATCCAGTGTATGCCTATTGCCCGCAGTTCACCCTGGAGACCAGCAATCGGAATTTTAGAAGGGTCAATGATGCTTTCACCATGTACGTGGTCAGATTGCTCGAAGGTGATACTGCTAGAAGGTTTTCAGATGAAGCCATGAACCTGATATCACAGTATGGAGCCTATTTCATCCAATTCAGGAAATTTTCCTATATCAGGCTTGCTGGCTATGAAAGCACTCCTCTATGGCTTCCCATGTTCTGCAATGATAAAATGGCCTTGATAGAAATATGCAGGAAAATAGACAAGTTGCACAGAACTTGCAGAGACAAGAAGATTTTTGGCTTGCACTTTCCCATCTCTCTGGGAAACTACACATGCAAAACAGCTCTGGATGCTCAGAACATAGAAAGAGCCCTGGTCCCTATCACTGTTCATTTCTTCAAGCCAAGAACCTGCTTTGACTTGAAGAAGTTTATTGAACAGAACATCAAGATAATCTACCATCATAGGGTAGATACAGAAGACTACTGGACTGACTGTGCAGATGATTTTGAAGCCAGGAGAAGGCATTGTGGCAGGTTCTCCCTGCAATTGATTCAAGAACTCGGTCTGTACCAAGTTCCTGAAGGTCTCCAGGATGACAATTCTGACCTATACTCATATGAGTATGAAAATGTGATTAAGCACACTCCTCTGGAGGACCTGGATTGGAACAGGAAAGATAGGGATGATCTGGCTGAGATTCTCGCTCCAGTCCTAGTCAAGACTAAGGTCTGGTTCAGTAAGAAGATCCGAGAATTCAAGAGGCACTCAGGAGAATCCAGCTCCAAGGATGATTCGACACCAATAAGAGAGGCATCAGTTCCAAGGTCTGAAACACCAATGCAAACCCCTCCTGCCTCATCAACACAAGGACCTGCAGAATCTACTCCCTCTTCATCTACCCAAGTATATAAGAAGAAACTCAAAGAGGTAAAGAAGGAGCCTGCAGAGAATGACCCTCCAAGAAAATAGGCAAAGTTGCCTATAGGGCCAGAGAACATCATTGTTCTCAGTGAAAGTGAAGAAAGTGAGATGCCAACTCCTGCAAATGTTCCTGAAGATCCATCAGATAAGGACAAGGAGGTCCATAGCACTGAACTTCCAGGTGCTACTGATTCTTCTACAGCCATTGCCTCCAATGCTCTACTCACATCTCAACTTGAGTCAATAACTGCGCAGACCCTGAGTGTCATGAGCTCCCTGTCTCTTGGTCCCCTTGCTTCTCCTGCAGATTCTTCTTCCTCTTTTGCTTGGGTGCAACCTTTGGTTGACAAAAGGAAGAGAAAATCCTCCTCTCAAAGCTTGGGACCAAATTTCGATGCTATTACAGCCTTGTTGGGCACCACTCCTTCTTGTGCCAAGAAATCCAGAGCTATTTCAAGAATAGTGTCTGATGCCCAAGGTCAGCAATTCTTGGAGATTGCTAAGCCTACAGTAGACAGATCAGAATTAGACTTGCTGGCATCTGACTTGGAGCTTTCAAGAATCCCTATGGGAGAGTCTACTCTTGAAGGTGAGATTCACAACCTCTAGGAAATAGTCTCAAGAGTCATTGGAAGGGTAGAGAAAGGGCAGTAAACTATTGAACAGTTGGAAGAACAAGCCCAGATTCTCACAGGTTTCATCAAGTCTCTTTTATCTAAGGATAAAGTCTTGGACCCTACCCCATTGACTACTCTTCCACCTCCTGTAATTCTAAGCCAAGATGAAGTGCAAAGTATCAAAGATATGCACAAGTATTCGGTCTATGGCAGAGCTATTGAAGCCATGGTGGATGACATGCTTGTTGCTGGATTAAACTTCATCGATGAAGCTTTCAAACTCCACGAAAAGGTGAGTAATGTGTAACTGAAGCTCTCCTCCACTATCAATACCATGGATAAAGAACTAAAAATCTGGAGCAGTTGTATAGTAAACCTTTGCCTTATGGGACAGACATATGAGAACATCTTACTGGCGAATAAGATTTTCGATGATGCTAAGGAAAATCTATCAAAATCCTGGGTCTACAGTGTGGAGTGGAAGATCAGAGTTTTAGAGGAAGCTGTGGGAGAAATGAAGAACAGCTGGCAGAAGGGAGAAGCTTTCAAGACACTGGCTGTTGCTGCTTTCAAGGATATACATTGTCATCTTTAGGATGAAAACTCTGGTGTTTCCCTGTCCTTGCAATAAATCAAAGCTCAGTTCAGAGCTTTTGTCAAAAATAATCTATTCAAGGAAAGCTCCATCTCTAAGGAAAAGATGAAGGAAATTTGTTCTCTTCAATCTGCCATTGAAGAAGCAAATAAAGATTATCATACTCACGTCGAGTTTGATAAAGAGATGGAGAAGTGTATGGGATTTTGGACTCAGTCTGCAACCAACACGTCAGTTCCATGTGGCATAGACATAGCTGAGGCATTGAAGAAGTTCAGGCAGCGGATTCTGAAGATAGTGGGTCCCTCCCAGTAGCTGGCCACCTGTCTCATTCTCCTTTCTTTTCTCTTCTTCCCATTCTTTTCGTATTCCTTGTAATTAGTTAAGGTATTGCAATTGGCGATCCTTAACTATTCTTTAATTAAAAGAAACGGTTACGAAGAGTAACTGACTTATAAGTTATATAATGGCCTTTCCACGCCATTTTGCAAGGAGGAAGAACTTGGATATTTGCTGAAAGTGTAAATAGATCTTAAAGAAATCAATACAAAAGGGCTTTCCATTCTTTGTCTATCTAATTCTTGTTATCTCTATGTTTTCCTTTAATATTGTGGAGATCACTTTGTTCCTAACTCGTTAGTATCTCTGATTGCATACTGTTCAGTTTTACAAATACAGTGATCTTGTACAACCAAGAAGGAACTTTGTGTCCTTGATTAATAAATATGAAGAAGGTTATTTATGGAACTTTGTGTCTTTAAATTTAATCTCATACAACCAATGCAAATGATCTTGTCTTAAATTCTTTGAAGCGTCGTACACACGAAGAATTATTCTGCTATCTATAATTCTGAATGTTGCTATTCTGCTCATCTTCTTATTCCCTTTCCTCAGTCCTTGCGTGATTGATGATCCTTGTGGAAAACACTTTCGTAATATCCAAGTTTGACCATAAAACAATGTTCTGTACATTTGTAAATAAGTTCGTTTCTGAATAAGGGAACCTCTCCCATTAAAGAGGAGGGACTTCTTGTCCCCTAACTGTTGCTCTTCTAAAAAGTCCTATTTGACGACCAATAGTTTTTGGAGACTCCGCTGGGGAAAATCACACTCTAGTACTACAATTTTTCGATCATCCTCTGATCTGGTGACTACTCATTTCACTCGAGGGAGAAGGACCCTTGGTATCGAAGATTCTCAGTTTCGGCTTTTAGAGCAACAGGGTTTTCCTTTCCCTTTAAATAGAAGAACTCGTTCGACGAGCACTCCACCTGTTCAAGATAGAAGTCCTACGGGTGGTATTCCTTCAGAACCTGCTAGTCCCAATCCACGAGCTTTGATCCTAGCTGGTGTTACAGTTCCCCTCTAAGCCGTATTTCCAAGAATGGCGGCACCATTGCCATGGGGTCAACGTGTCGGGCCCCTGGCCCTTGCTCAGCCTTTGCATGAGTTACCTAGAGGTAACCGAAAGAACTTCCCCAAATTTAAAGGAGATGGTAAAGTACACCCTGATGAACACATTGCAGCCTTCATAGTTGCATGTGGAGTCTTGGGAGTTGAACATGAAGACGTCTCAGTAAGGCTGTTCGTTGAGACGTTACAAGATAATGCTGCTGACTAGTTCTATCACCTTCCGGCTAGTGCCGTCACCGACTGGAATACAATAAGAACTTAGTTCGAAAGCCGTTTCAAGCCGGCAGAAGATGTGCATGCCCTGCTTGCCCAAATTTCTCAGATAAAGAAAGATCCATCAGAACCCATGAGGGAATTTGTGGCTCGATTCAACAGACTGATCAACAAAATTCCTGTAAATACTCGACCGGTTGATCAAATTCAAAAATGTTTCTTTCTAAATGCTCAAACGCCCAAAGTCAGTTATGCTCTAAGAAGGGCTAATCTCAGAACGTTAATTCTGGATCAAGAACTGGCTGTTAGTGTCGAGGATGACTTGATCATGTCAGGGAAGTTGAAGAGAGATCCTCCCAAATCTAAATCTACTGCTTCTTCCTCCTCCACCTCTGGACCCAATACTGATCCATTAGTCCAGAAACTTGCAAATGATCTAGTAGCTATAAAGGAACAATTGGCTCAGCATGCCCCATATGCAGATGTTCCAAGAAGAAATTTTCAGCCCAGAAATCGTTTGCCTGCTCCTCACACAAGACTAGCACTTGAAGGACCTCCTGTCAAGGTTCCTGTGAATGCAACCTGTGAAGTCGAAGAGCCTGATGATGATGTGGACAATGAAGCTTGTGAGGAGTCCCTGGAGGAATTTAATGATGAGGCGGAAGAACTTGAGGGATCTCGGGTTAATTTCTTTACCACCGAAGGAACTGATGATGGAGATGACTATGATGAAGTGGTAGCAGATATGAATAGTGAATCGTTTGCTGTCATGACTCGAGAACAGACAAGACAGAAGGAGAAAGTAACACAACCCATGAAGAAATCTAAGGAGCAGCCATCAACTATTCCTGTAATTACCAAAAGAGGATCTCCTATCCCTACCTCATCTGCACCAAAGGTAAGTCCTGTCAATCCTGCTACCAAAATTGCTTCTTCTTTTTCTCCTAAAGTTGATAAGCCTAGAATTCCAAATGATGATGGTCCATCCACCTCTGGATCCTTTGATATTGTTGATCACCTAAAAAGGACCAAGGTCCAATTCTCAGAAGCTGAGTACTACCAAACTCATCCCAAGGCTTTTGCCAAGATGATCCAATTTGTTAATTCCCATTCCAAGACCACCTCTAAAGGCCTTTTGCCCACTCCTCCTTCTGCACCACAGCCTAGTCTGGTAGCTGCTGTCACCTCGCCTGGTGACAAAATCAAGCCTTTTTATGTAACACTTCTTATAGCTAGCCATAGGCTCAGTAACTGTGTCATAGATTCCGGAGCCTCAGATAACGTGATGCCTGCTAAAGTAGCCCATGCTTTAGGCTTGACCCTCACTCATACTTACGGATCTTGCTACTCCATGGAAAGTAAGGAAGTGCCTTTGGTTGGAAGGATTATAGATGGACAAGTGGCTTTTGCTGCTTTACCTGAAAAGAAAGTCTTGGCTACCATCCTAGTAGCAGACATTCCTCCTTATGGAATGTTGCTAAGTAGGAACTTCTGTAAAGATGTGGGTGGAGAGATTCAAATGGATTGGTCACATGCACTCATACCTGTCAATGGACACATGAAGAAGCTGCTGCCTGAGAAACAATCTGAGTATATTGTGCAGAAAACGGATGATCCTAAGGCACAAATACTCTATGAGGACATAGGTCATGGTAATTACATGATTCTGTCCCCTGATGAAATCCAACCCTCCAAAGTATCACCCAAAGATCCCAATGGTGTTTGGATTTTAGAATTTGATGGAAGTTGTTCCTCGGCTGGTTCTGGAGCTGGTGTCCTGCTAGTGTCACCTGAAGGCTGCCTACACCCTTTTTCATTTAAGTTGTAGTTTGAAAACACTAACAATACAGCAGAGTATGAGGCTCTCATTCTTGGACTGCAAGTGGCCAAAGAACGAGGTGTAAAAAATCTTCTGGCTCGTGGTGATGCAGAGTTGATTGTGAAGCAAGTCAGAAACCTTTTTCAGGTAAAAAATGGGAGGCTAAAGCATTACCGGAATCAGGTTTGGGATTCAATTGAATTCCTTGATGCTTTCTCCATTGAAGCAATACCTAGAGAAAAGAACAGCAGGGCTGATTCACTGGCTATCTCAGGATCACTACTGATTCCCCATCCTGAATTCTCTCAGGATAAGTTCACTATTGAAATGGTCCACCGGCCTAGTGTACCTAACAATACCAATAACTGGAAAGTTTTCAACGATGACCAGCATTTGCTTTCCTTCCTGGAACTCAAGGGTAATTTCAAACAACTGTATTTTGAGGGAAGTGACAACCTACCTCGCGAGAGTGTGTCGTCTAACCATCCTATCACCCAAGGAGAAGAAACATATCAGGAAGGGTGCATTAAACTCAAAGGAAACAAGATTCCCAAAGGTTTGGTGAGTTTGGAGGAGTTGTTTGATAAACATGACAGATATGTGAAATCTAAAGCTTCTACTGGACCTCAGCAATCAGCTGAGTATGATAAAATTGATATAGGGAGTTCTACTGACCCCAAGCTAGTAAATATTGGAAAATGTTGCACAACCGACGAGAGGAGAAAAGCAATTGATCTTCTAAGGAAGTATAAGGATGTTCTTGCTTATTCTTATGAAGATCTAAAAGCCTTCAAGCCAAAAGATATGCAACATTCTATTCCTCTCAAACCAGGAATTAAGCCTTTCAAGCAGAAGCAGAGGCAGTACAATCCAAAAATAGCTGACACCATCTTTCAGGAGATCCAGAAGTTGTTGAAGGCTAAAATTATTTTTCCCATTCACCATTCGACATGGATCGCAAATATAGTGCCTGTTAGGAAAAAAAATGGTGAGATCCGCATCTGTGTTGATTTCAGGAACCTGAATCAGGCTTCTCTGAAAGATAACTACCCTTTGCCTATGATGGATCAAATATTACAAGCAGTAACAGGATCTGAAATGTTATCTATGCTTGATGGATTCTCGGGATACAATCAGGTAGAGGTTGATACTGCAGATCAACACAAGACAGCCTTCACCACTCCTTGGGGTACCTTTTCCTACAAGAGAATGCCTTTTGGGCTGATTAATGCTGGTGCCACTTTCCAGAGAGATATGGATCTGGCTTTTGGAACCTTGAAAGGGAAATGTATTGTCATATACCTTGATGACTTGACAGTGTTTTCAAAGACAAGAACAGATCACTTCGACCATCTGGAAATGGTTCTGCTGAGATGCCGAGAGCATGGGATTTCTTTAAATCCTAAAAAATCTGTCTTCTGTGTTACAGAAGGAAAACTATTAGGGCACATCGTCTCCAGGGATGGTATTAAGATTGATCCTGAATAAGTTCAAGCCATCCAGCAAATTCCTCTCCCAACCAGTAAAAAAGGCGTGCATTCCTTCTTCGGTAAGATCAATTTTTTAAGAAGATTCATCCCTGATTTTGCTGAATTAACTTTGAATATTTCTCAGATGATGAAAGGGAAGAAAACATTTGGTTGGTCTTCTGAAGGAAAGGAATCCTTTGAGGGTATCAAGAAAGCTATTGCTAAAACTCCAGTTTTGGCCTGTCCTGATTTCAGCAAAGATTTCATCATCTATTGCTATGCTACAGATAATACCCTGGCTGCTGTCTTAACTCAAGAAGACTCTGATAAACATGAGCTACCAATTGCCTTCATGAGCTATATCCTGAAGAATCATGAGCTAAAATACACCATGATGGAGAAGCATGCTTTTACAGTAGTCAAAGCTGTCAAGCAGTTCCGTTTCTATATCCTCAACTCTTACTCTGTGGTGCTGGTTCCAGATACAACTGTTAAATCAATTCTTACACAGCAAGAATTTGGGTCCAAGAGAGGAAACTAGGTGGCTAAAGTCTAGGAGTATGATATTGATATCAAACTGACCAATCTGGTTCGTGGAAAAGGTCTCTGTGAGCTCATTGCTGAAGGAGCCAAACATGAGTTTCTGGAGGAGAAAGCTGACATTCCTACTGTTATATTCCTTAGTTCAGTCGATGAATGGTATTCTGACATCGCCCATTTTCTCACCTATGGGGAATGCCCCTCTCATTTAACTACCAAGGAAAAGAGGACTATTAAATTGAGATCAACTCAATATGTACTGTGGGAAAATGCCTTGTTCAAGCGTGGTTTAGATGGAAGATTTCTGAAATGTGTGGACAAGGAACAACAGAGAAAGTTACTCTCAGCTTTTCATGATCAGACATGTGGAGGGCACTATTCATCAACAGTCACAGCTCACAAGATACTCCGGGGAGGATATTACTAGCCTTCCTTGTTCAGAGATGCATCCAAGTGGGTGGATAAATGCGAGGCTTGTCAGACCTTTGTGGGAAGACCTAAATTGGCCTCTTTGCCTCTCAAGCCAGTTGTGATTGAGGAACCATTTCAACAGTGGAGTCTAGACTTCATTGGTGCACTCAACCCTGTTTCTAGTGCTGGTCACACTCATGTGCTAACCGCCACTGACTACTTCACCAAATGGGTGGAAGCTATTCCAGTCAAGAGCACTACTTCTGAAGTGGTATGCAACTTCATCAAAGAGAACATCTTGGTAAGGTATGGTGTACCTAACAAGATTGTAACAGATAATGCTTCTAACTTCTCCTTGACTGAGATAATGGATTTCTGCTACGGGTATGGCATCTCTCTGGCTCATTCTTCAGATTATTATCCCCAGGGAAATGGACAAGCAGAATCCACCAACAAAAATCTGGTGACTATCATAAGGAAGTTGGTCAATGAGTCTCAGCGAAACTGGCATAAGAAGCTTTATGATGCTCTTTGGGCAGACAGGATCACACCTAAAAGAGCCATTGGAATGTCTCCTTTTCAAGTGGTGTATGGAGTAGAAGCCCAATTGCCAGTGATAGTGGAACTGCCAGCCTTGCACCTGATGAAGGCCATTGAGGATACTAGTTTCAGTGATGCTCTGGATGAAAGAATCATGTACCTACACAAACTGAACGAGGACAGATTGGAGGTTGCTGATAGGATATCTACTCACCAGCAGAAGGTAAAGGTTCTATTTGACAAGAAGGCTAGGTTCAGAGAGTTCCAAGTTGGAGATACCGTGCTATTATGGAACAAAAGACATGAACCTTGTGGCAGCCATGGAAAATTTGATTCCCTGTGGCTCGGACCTTTCAAGATAAGACACTTTGCTGGTAAGAACTCTTTCTATCTTGATTACATGGATGGTTCTCCCCTCCCACTTCCTTATAGTGGGCAGTATTTGAAGTTGTTCAAGTCATAGGTGACTAGGGAGTCCCTTTGTATATTTTGTACAGTGTTTTTGCTTTTCTACTTTTGGTGTGTTTTCCTTCTATTGTTGTGTGTGTTGCCCTCTGTATTGGTTTGTTTTCGACTCCTTTGCCCAATGGATAAGGCACTGGTCTGCTTCACCGAGTTTGTCTAAGTTCTTGCCTTGTCTCATTCCGAGAATTTATGCCAAGTCATCCCCAGAAGGAGCCAGCTGTTGTCCACTCAAAATTCCCCGCTCTGATAAGAGTAAAATTTCAAAATTTTGAGTTTAAGTGTTTTTCTCTGAAGTGCCTAAGTCGTGAAATTGAAAAAAAATGTTTTTTGGGTCATTTTGTGTGATTTTCGGGCCTGTCGGAACTTTTTGTCCCAACTGTCCCAAGTACGAAAGTGCACTCTGTTCCCCGATCGGCCGAAATCCCCGAAGCTGTCCCATTTTCGGGCCCGTCGGAAAGTTTTGTCCAAAGTGTCCCAAAATTTATTGTGTGAGTTGTTCCAATTTCGGCCAAAACACCCGAACCGCGTACTACGCACTTTCATGTCTCAAACGTCCCAAAGCTAAAAAGTGCGAGCTTTCCAATTTTCGGCCGAAACTCCCTTGTCGCGTACTTCAGAGCTCCTTGTCCCAAATCAAAAAATGCAAGTTGTTTCAATTTCACCCGAACCGGCCGAACCGCGTACTCCGGAACTTTTTGTCCCGAATGTCCCAAGTCCAAATGGGCCCACTGTTCCGTTTTCGGCCGAATCACCCGAACCGCGTACTCCACGCATTTTCGTCCCAATCGTTCCAAAAAGCATTTGTGCATCCTCTCCCTGTTTCACCCGAATCGACCGAGCCGCGTGTTTCGCGCATTCGCGTCTCACATGTCCCAAGTGTACCAAGTGTCATTCACACTTAGTTTTTCCCACTCACTCTGAGTATGATGCTATTCAAATTGGTGGTTGTGTATTCAATGCGCATTAAATTCATTCCTCTCTCCAAACAGCTATATAATGAGCATTTCCCCTTTGCATTTTTCGCATTGCTTCCATGCTATCTTTGCTCGAGCCCTTGCAATTCGAAAACCTGCGCGAATATCCCCTCCCTTTGCAAATTCCTTCCCGAGTCTAGGTTGCAGCTCCGAGACTATCAATATGAAGATCAAGTTTCAGGGACAGGAGCAAATTTCTCCGCTTGAGTCTGCTGTTAGCAATATTGCGGACAGCGAAGCTCGTCATCTTCACTTAGGTGATTTTTGGGCAAGAATGGTAGATGCAAACCCTACACCAATAGCACAAATGATTCATGATAGCGGTTTGGCTTTTGCCGGTGGTTTCCCAATCTCAGTACAGTGTGCTGATACTGTGCTTTCATGCGGAGCTCACTTCGACCCCGCTTTGAGCGAATTGACAAATGTACATGGGGAACTCATTGCCAAGCTGGATGTTGCCACCATTAGTGCTGCTCTAAGAATTCTGGAGTTGGACAATGCCATAGTCATCTCCTGGGATCAAGCACAGACCCTATTCGATCAAGATAGTGAAAAATATAAGGCGCGAGTGGCGAAGTCTTGGTTGAAGAACCCTAAGAAAGGTGCTTCTCGCCTAACCAAAACCCTCTTCCGAGTAGATTTCAATGAGGAATTGTCAGACTTCATAATCCTGCTGGCTCGGGTTATGGGTTTGCCCTCCACCAATGAGTTTCATTTCTGGATGTGCCTGCTCATCAGCATGGTGTGTGAGGGAACACAAAATATCAACCAGGCAGAGATCATCAGTATGAATTTGGTGGAGCAGCTATCCAACGTTTAGCAAACAAAGAAGTTCTATATGACTTCATACCTGATGTATACCCTAGCAGCATCAAGGCAGTGGTTTGGTTTCTCCTATATAGATGCACACAAAGATGATCCAGTGTATGCCTATTACTCGCAGTTCACCCTGGAGACCAGCAATCGGAATTTCAGAAGGGTCAATGATGCTTTCACCATGTACGTGGTCAGATTGCTTGAAGGTGATATTGCTAGAAGGTTTTCAGATGAAGCCATGAACCTGATATCGCAGTATGGAGCCTATTTCATCCAATTCAGGAAATTTTCCTATATCAGTCTTGCTGGCTATGAAAGCACTCCTCTACGGCTTCCCATGTTCTGTAATGATAAAATGGCCTTGATAGAAATATGCAGAAAGCTAGACAAGTTGCACAGAACTTGCAGAGACAAGAAGATTTTTGGCTTGCACTTTCCCATCTCTCTGGGAAACTACACATTCAAAACAGCTCTGGATGCTCAAAACATAGAAAGAGCCCTGGTCCCTATCACTGTTCATTTCTTCAAGCCAAGAACCTGCTTTGACTTGAAGAAGTTTATTGAACAGAACATCAAGATAATCTACCATCATAGGGCAGATACAGAAGACTACTGGGCTGACTGTGCAGATGATTTTGAAGCCAGGAGAAGGCATTGTGGCAGGTTCTCCCTGTAATTGATTCAAGAACTCGGTTTGTACCAAGTTCCTGAAGGTCTCCAGGATGACAATTCTGACCTATACTTGTATGAGTATGAAAATGTGATTAAGCACACTCCTCTGGAGGACCTGGATTGGAACAGGAAAGAGAGGGATGATCTGGTAGAGATTCTCGCTCCAGTCCTAGTCAGGACTAAGGTCTGGTTCAGTAAGAAGATCCGAGAATTCAAGAGGCACTCAGGAGAATCCAGCTCCAAGGATGATTCGACACCAATAAGAGAGGCATCAGTTCCAAGGTCTGAAACACCAATGCAAACCCCTCCTGCCTCATCAACACAAGGACCTGCAGAATCTACTCCCTCTTCATCTACCCAGGTATATAAGAAGAAACTCAAAGAGGTAAAGAAGGAGCCTGCAGAGAATGACCCTCCAAGAAAATAGGTAGAGTTGCCTATAGGGCCAGAGAACATTATTGTTCTCAGTGAAAGTGAAGAAAATGAGATGCCAACTCCTGCAAATGTTCCTGAAGATCCAGCAGATAAGGACAAGGAGGTCCAGAGCACTGAACTTCCAGGTGCTACTGATTCTTCTACCGCTATTGCCTCCAGTGCTCTACTCACATCTCAACTTGAGTCAACAGCTGCGCAGACCCTGAGTGTCATGAGCTCCCTGTCTCTTGGTCCCCTTGCTTCTCCTGCAAATTCTTCTTCCTCTTTTGCTTGGGTGCAACCTTTGGTTGACAAAAGGAAGAGAAAATCCTCCTCTCAAAGCTTGGGACCAAATTTCGATGTTGTTGCAGCCTTGTTGGGCACCACTCCTTCTCGTGCCAAGAAAGCCAGAGCTACTTCTATAATAGTGTCTGATGCCCAAGGTCAGCAATTCTTGGAGATTGCTAAGCCTACAGTAGATAGATCAGAATCAGACTTGCTGGCATCTGACTTGGAGCTTTCAAGAATCCCTATGGGAGAGTCTACTCCTGAAGGTGAGATTCACAACCTCCAGGAAACAGTCTCAAGAGTCATTGGAAGGGTAGAGAAAGGGCAGCAAACTATTGAACAGTTGGAAGAACAAGCCCAGATTCTCACAGGTTTCATCAAGTATCTTTTATCTAAGGATAAAGTCTTGGACCCTACCCCATTGACTACTCTTCCACCTCCTGTAATTCTAAGCCAAGATGAAGTGCAAAGTATCAAAGATATGCACAAGTATTCTATCTATGGCAGAGCTATTGAAGCCATGGTGGATGACATGCTTGTTGCTGGATTAAACTTCATCGATGAAGCTTTCAAACTCCACGAAAAGGTGAGTAATGTGCAACTGAATCTCTCCTCCACTATCAATACCATGGATAAAGAACTAAAAATCTGGAGCAGTTGTATAGTAGACCTTCGCCTTATGGGACAGACAGATGAGAACATCTTACTGTGAATAATATTTTCGATGATGCTAAGGACAATCTATCAAAATCCTGGGTCTACAGTGTGGAGTGGAAGATCAGAGTTTTGGAGGAAGCTGTGGGAGAAATGAAGAACAGCTGGCAGAAGGGAGAAGCTTTCAAGACACTGGCTGTTGCTGCTTTCAAGGATATACATTATCATCTTCAGGATGAAAAATCTGGTGTTTCCCTGTCCTTGCAAGAAATCAAAGCTCAGTTCAGAGCTTTTGTCAAAAATAATCTATTCAAGGAAAGCTCCATCTCTAAGGAAAAGATGAAGGAAATTTGTTCTCTTCAATCTGCCATTGAAGAAGCAAATAAAGATTATCATACTCACGTCGAGTTTGATAAAGAGATGGAGAAGTGTCTGGGATTTTGGACTCAGTCTGCAGCCAACACGTCAGTTCCACGTGGCAGAGACATAGCTGAGGCATTGAAGAAGTTCAGGCAGCGGATTCTAAAGATAGTGGGTCCCTCCCAGTAGCTAGCCACTTGTCTCATTCTCCTTTCTTTTCTCTTCTTCCCATTCTTTTCGTATTCCTTGTAATTAGTTAAGGTATTGCAATTGGCGATCCTTAACTATTCTTTAATTAAAAGAAACGGTTACGAAGAGTAACTGACTTGTAAGCTATATAATGGCCTTTCCACGCCATTTTGCAAGGAGGAAGAACTTGGATATTTTCTGAAAGTGTAAATAGATCTTAAAAAAATCAATACAAAAGGGCTTTCCATTCTTTGTCTATCTAATTCTTGTTATCTCTGTGTTTTCCTTTAATATTGTGGAGATCATTTTGTTCCTAACTCGTTAGTCTCTCTGATTACATACTGTTCAGTTTTGCAAATACAGTGATCTTTTACAACCAAGAAGGAACTTTGTGTCCTTGATTAATAAATCTGAAGAAGGTTATTTATGGAACTTTGTGTCTTTAAATTTAATCTCATACAGCCAATGTAAATGATCTTGTCTTAAATTCTTTGAAGCTTCGCACACACGAAGAATTATTCTGATATCTATAATTTTGAATGTTGCTATTCTGCTCATCTTCTTATTCCCTTTCCTCAGTCCTTGCGTGATTGATGATCCTTGTGGAAAACACTTTCATAATATCCAAGTTTGACCATAAAACAATGTTCTATACATTTGTAAATAAGTTCGTTTTTGAATAAGAGAACCTCTCCCATTAAAGAGGAGGGACTTCTTATCCCCTGACTGTTGCTCTTCTAAAAAGTCCTATTTGACGACCAACAGGATGGCATTGTAATATGTTAGCTATAACATTGTGTCATCATGAAGGTCCCGCCTTCATGAAGACACCATATTGTAGCTGGCGTATGTCAATGTCTTGCGGAATCCTCTCATCAAGAGTACACATCCAGCTCAGTGTGACTTGGTTATAATCTTAATATTTAAGATCTACTTTCAGCAGCCATGCTGATCCTTAAACCTCGTTCTCGTTATAGTTGTATGTAGCTAAAAAAGACTTAATCTATCTTCTAGCTTAATACACATCTCCTCCTTCATACCGAAGGGTTACATATTCTATTCTTGGTTCCTTTCTTAATCTTCGGACTAATCAGTCCATTATCGATAAACTTAATAAGTTTAACCTATTATACTTAACCAAGTTTTTCCACAACTGTAAACAAATTCAGAATTCCATCTTATTAGACGTCATTTAAACGAGGTCTAATTTTTAAATGAACTTATTCATTTGTTCTACTTAACCCTACTTAGTTAAGGTCTGTTACAATAGATATGTTTTCCCATATCTATATTTTCTGAATTTAAACATTCGAGGCTATTAACGGAGTCTGAATACAAGGTTCGGCTGCTCCTAAGTTATTTGATATTCCTTATCTTTCAAGCTAATCCCGAATACCTTTTAATTAGGAGATCATGCTTACCTAAATCCTTTTAATGTCAATTTAAAATTCATCTTAACCCAAGTATGAACTAATTGTACATTTCAACGTAAAGGTTACATTCAGGTAAGAACAGATGTTATTTCCTTTAAAATTCATCCATTAACATTGGATAATTCCAAATCAAGGAATAATGCTATATTCTCAAACTTATTCAACAATATCAAACTGATATAGTCATTAAAAATATCACACTTTTACTTGTATTCATCCACCAATTTTACAATCTATACATTTTCCAGTCCAAACGACTGGACTTTGTTTATATCAAACAACATTACAACTCAAAAAGATAGAAGGATGTAATTTTTTCCTTTCTCATTTCCTCATAAGGAAGTAATAGCCATCAAAACAATCCATCTTCAGTTAATCAAAGAAGTATCAGAAAACAACCATGTCTTCGTTTGTAATCAAGTTCCACCTGTAAAATTACTTGCACGGGTCAATTCTTTGAACTGAGCATATTAAGCACTTGTCATTAAAATGAGGTGCTTTTAATTAACTGTCTCAATAAAAGAACCCTGCTTTTATGAAACGTTAAAAATGAACATCATCCAAGAATTAAGTACCAAAAAGGATGAGCAGAATAACAACTCAATCATCTAATTACCATTCCAATCAGACAAAGGATTACTGCCCTCTTTCCCGAATAATTATTACAAGAAGTAATTTCCTTCTAACATTTCCAAATTACAAACATCTGTAAGAACTGAAAATACAATTATGCAAACTACTGTTCTAATCATAAATGTTGTAATTTCCATTCCCTTACATTATTTAGAGAAAGATTCACAATTAGATTTTTTAAATAAGACTTCCAGCAGAACCATTCCCTTTCCTTTCATGCTACCCATCTAATTTCAACAATCAAATGCTGAAGGAAAAAGTAAACAGAAATTAAATGCAGATGTTTAAAGCAAGGTAGTACAAAATTCATTTCATAACAGTTAAATATTTACCAACGGTATGAAAGAAGAATTGAACACTAATTCAAATTATCCATCCACACTCTTTTTCTTTTCTCTTAGCTACACGGAGTATTTAATCTAGGTGTGATACCAATCAATGGTAACAATTCAAGTGAAATATATAAAATCATTAATCGGATACAAGGAAGAAGGATCATATTACCTATTTGCAATGTTTAACCCAAATATCCGCTATTTAGCACAGACATGATCCAACAATATGATTCTTTCTGCATAATATATTTCCCTTTGAAATAATTCACTCTACAGACATTTATGTCTTTATAACATGTAGATTGTACAACAATCACAACAAGTCACACTTTCATCCTAATAATGAGAGAATTCACTTTCCAGCAGCAAGCAATAAATCCATTCATACTCTACTTTTAATGAAAACAATAAAGAATTTATCATCTGTATATTATATATATAAATATATATATATATATTGAGTTCAACAAGACACAACATATAACTTGCATGTTCTACCCAGTCCATTCTATAGACTGGCTATCCTATTCCTATCCATATCAAAACTTCCTTTCAATCAGGCACATACGAATACCAAGAAAAAGTAGGTAGAACATCGTATCCATCATAGACCAAACAATGTAAAGATGCTACTATGCTCTTACTATTACTAGAATAATTCATACCTCTTACACTGTATTATAACCAGAGGAATAGTTATACAACCGCCTTGTCAAATATTTTCAGAGCTTTCTATATCCATCAACGCACACAATTCATAAATAACAAATTGCACTTTGCTATTACCTACAGCAAGTTCAACCTGTAATGCACAGTGAAGCTCTACTGCCATTATTCCAGAATTCAAACAACAGGAAGAGAAAATTTGTTCCATTAATTATTTCAATAAGAAAACACTCATTTTTCTCAAAACACAACAAGAATACTCAAGTTGAGTTTGTTTTATAATGACAGCTCAAACCAGACATCATACGAATCATTTCATCCTTCCATTTTTACAAAAAAAAGCACAACACTCAGAAATAATGCACGCATAGCTAATACATTCCACCACTCAAACCCATATTGGTAATAGAACGAATGTCCAACACTTGTCAAAAAAAAATCACACAGCTTGAACAATTTCATTCAATTTACCCATTGCAAAGAAATACCCAATTCGAATTCTTTCCCAACAGACATTTCAACCCAAAAATCACATTAACTAATAAACCATTCCATTCAAAACAACAACATCAGTAAATTAAATCGCCCCTCAAGAACAGATTTATTTCATTCACCTATTTCACAAAAGAATTATCCAAGTCGTACTAAGTAAGGAAAAACGACTCAACCAAAATCGCTTCAACATAACAATCGAATCCAATAGCCAAAACCCCCATCATAAGAGCAGGGTTGTTTTAATGAGACTATTAAGCAAAAGCAAATGGTTTAAGGAGAAGGGCTTAACATGCCTATTTTTTTTTGCGATTTGAAGAAAACCATGCCCACTAGAGTTGTTTCTCTCCACAGTGTCCTCGGCTAGGCTTTCCAACTAGTCCCCTAACTTCCACAGGATCCAAAAATAGCCTCGCTTTTCCAAGAACAGAGATAATAACCAAATTACAACAGGTTTGACAGAACCATGGAAGAACAAAATGCAGAGCAACTAAAAACCCAATGCACACAACAACAAACAAAATTCCTTCCCAAACCTCTTTCCAAGGCGAGTTGGTCACTAAGACCAATGCCATTGAATGCATTGAAAGCATTCCTTTTTCCTCTATCCTCACGCCACCGTCGACTCAAGTTGGTGAGTTTCTAATTTCAGTTTTTGCTTGCAATCATAGTTTATCCTCATAGCTAGTTGGATACCTCCAACTTTTCCATGTTCCCGCCAATTTTGGCGCTGCAACCTGTAAGGACACCATTCATTGTCCTAATAAATTTCCAACCTTCCCTCCTTATCCTTTCCTTCCACATGGGTCCATGCGTCCCCTTCCTTAGGTTAGCATTAGTTTAGGATTTTAATAGTCCATATCTAGGTCATTCACCTAGTTCGTAGATTAATAGAATTTATATCTATTTTCACCCTTATAAAATCTAAAATCCATATAGGATAGTAGTTAGGGTATTAGATAAAACTTAGGGGTAGGTTAGGGTTTAATCTCCTAATACTTAATTAATTAGTTTCCAATCAATTCTTTCCGCTTGATAGTCGTATTCAACACAATCCAGGACGTTTCTTCCTATGTTCCACATACCTGTGCCACTTGCATCTAGGTCCTTATTGTCTTACGTTGTCTAGCGTTACAACGGTTTGTGGTTCGAGAATCGAACCTTTTTCATTGGCATCTATGTACCAGATATTCATACCTGTAATCAGGTGCTGCAACCTTTATATCAACCTTCAGTCTGGTTTAGAAGTAAATTGTCAAAGTGATCACAAGAAAGCCACAGCATACCTTGGATCAATGGAATTGATTCAAGGTGTGCTGTCAATCAGAAAATAGAGTTCATCAAGCATACGATAAGTCTGTTGTCTCATCAGCAATCACACAAGCAATAATAACTTCTATCCTAAGTAAACAAATTACAGCAAACAAGGGTCTAGATTAGCAACACATTCCTTTAAGATCAAAGATATATCTTAACATATTTATCTTCATTTCAGTAGTTACAATATTATGAAAAGTAATTACCATGATAACTTACAAAAATCAAGGCGTCACATTCCTCCCTTCTTAAAGAATCATCGTCCCGATGATCAAATTAACCAATTCAAGGAGTTTCTAGGACAAAATTTAGTTATTGTCCTTCCATTCATAAGTTCATACCAAAAATAGATTCACTCTATAAAATAGTGTTTTAAGATAACTGTAAAATAGACCAATAATTGTCTAAATTTGGTAGAATTATCAGTTTTTTGAATTTCAATTTCATGACTTGGCGACTTACCGATCCTTCATGTTAATTCATGCATAGTATAATGAATATACAAGGTTCTTTTACCGTTTCTAATTATCGAAGTGATCCATTTAAGAAGCCTATCTGTATATCTGTTACTTATATTCGTCTGACATCCTACATCTTAAACTAGGTGATTAGGACAATGCAACCAACACTTGCGATACTTTGGCCAAAGATTTTCACATATTTTGCATGATCATATTCCTGGATGTGATACACACCAATGGAATACGTCCTTCACCTCACTTTGTCTGTTATCTAGAATGGTCTTTCCTGGTCTCTACCAGTCCTTCCATTTAAGGTCAAACTCTAACCCCAACTAGTAGTATGAACGAGTATAGGAAGTTACTCATGGTAACTAAAGATACGCAGACATACGGTGTCGTTCCTAGATGACTCTGTGTGTCTAGTTACCTTTAGTCCTCTGGAGTCACTCCATATACGTGATCACATTCCTATCCCCAGCCAAGAACTTAGTATCCAACTTATGTAAACTTGATGATTTAATTCGGGAGGGCATTGTAATATGTCATCTATAACATTGTGTCGTCATGAAGGCCTCGCCTTCACAAAGACACCATATTGTAGCTGGCATATGTCAATGTCCTACGGAATCCTCTCATCGAGGGTACACATCCAGCTCAATTGTGATTTGGTTATAATCTTAGTATTTAAGATCAACTTTCAGCAGCGATGCTGATCCTTTATCCTTGTTCTTGTTACAGTTGTATGTAGCTAAGAGAGACTTAATCCATCTTCTAGCTTAATACACATCTCCTCCTTCATACCGAAGGGTTTCCTATTCACTTCTTGGTTCCTTTCTTCATCTTTGGACTAATCAGTCCATTATCGATAACTTAATAAGTTAACCTATTAAACTTAACCAAGTTTTTCACAACTTTAAACAAATGCAAAATTCCATCTTATTAGACGTCATTTAAATGGGGTCTAATTTTAAATGAATTTATTCATTTATCCTCCTTAACCTTACTTAGTTAAGGTCTGTTAACAATAGATATGATTTCCCATATGTTTATTTTCTAAATTTAAACATTCAAGGCTATTAACGGAGTCCGAATACAAGGTTCAGCTGCCCCTAAGTTATTTGATATCCCTTAGTCTTCAAACTAATCCCGAATACCTTCCAATTAGGATTTTTGTGTTTATCTAAATCTTTTTAATGTCAATACAAAATTCATCTTAAACCAAGTATGAACTAATTACACATTTCAACGTAAAAGTTGCATTCAGGTAAAGAATAGATGTTATTTCCTTTTAAATTCATCCATTAACATTTGAATAATTCCAAGTCAAGGAATAATGTTATATTCTCAAACTTATTCAACAATATCAAATCGATATAGTTATTAAAAATATCACACTTTTACTTGTATTCATCCATCAGATTTACAATCTATACATTTGCCAATCCAAACGACTGGACTTTGTTTATATCAA
The DNA here is from genome assembly GCA_019776745.2 of Taxus chinensis. Taxonomy (NCBI): domain Eukaryota; kingdom Viridiplantae; phylum Streptophyta; class Pinopsida; order Cupressales; family Taxaceae; genus Taxus; species Taxus chinensis. The sequence continues at coordinate 473,707,067 of CM034147.1, read as the reverse complement.
ACAACATTACAACTCATAAAGATAGAAGAATGTAACTTCTTCCTTTCTCATTTCCTCGTGGAGGAGTAATAGCTATTAATAAAATCCAACTTTAGTTAATCAAAGAAGTATCAAAAAATAACCATGTCTTCATTTATACTCAAGTTTCATCTGCAAAATTACTTGCACGGGTCAGTTCATTGAACTGAGCATATTAAGCACTTGTCTTTTAAAATGAGGTGCTTTTAATTAATTGTCTCAATAAAAGAACCCTTCTTTTATGAAATGTTAATATGAACATCATTCAAGAATTAAATACCAAAAAGGATGAACAACATATGAACTCAATCATCCAATAACCCTCCCAATCAGACAAAGGATTACTGCCCTCTTTCCCAAATAATTATTACAAGAAGTAATTTCCTTCAACAATTCTAGATTACAAACATCTGTAAGAACTAAAAACACAATTATGCAACTGTTGTTTTAACATAAATGCTATCAATTCCATTCTCTTACAATAGTTGTGAATTCAAAAGATAGATCTTAACTAAAATCTAAACCAAATTATTGTCCCTTCTTTCATACAACTCATCTGATTTCAAGCAATCAAACGCTGAAGAGAACAAGCAAACAGTAATTAAATACAAATGCTTAACCCAAGAAGTACGAAATTCGTTCCATAACAATTATAGATTTCCAACTGTATGAGACAAAAATGATCATTAATTCAAATTATCCATTCACACTCTCTTTCTTTTCCTCATAGTTGTACTAAAAGTTTTAATCCAAACATGATATCAATCAATGATAACATTCCAAAGAGAAATAAATGAAAATCAATAATCGAATATAAGGGAGCAAGATCATATCATCTCTTCTACTGCTTATCCAAATACCTCTTATTTAGAGTAGACATACTCCAATAGTATAATTCATTCAGAGTAGTATATTCAGTAATTGAAAACTACTATTACCTTTCCAAAAAGTTGACTAGAGTTCATTGCAACTGGTCTATAAACATTAGTACCAAAAGAACCAACAGTTAGAATACCATATCAAATTTGTACAGCAAAGTAAGATGCTACAATAACCTTACTGTCCCAGGGAACTCGTGTTTTATGCAAATAAAAGAAAAACATCAAGGAATTATAACTCGCATAATAGTCTATTAATATCACCACAACTTTGTTTTTCCCAAACGTTTCCACACACTGAACTTAGAAATACAATATTCGCATAACAATGCCTTTATCAATGTAAACCCGCATAGGGTAATAGATGCACAAGCAAGGTACAGTCAAAAAAATCTCAACAGCAAGCCAAATCTCATTTGTTTCATTCATTTGCACAGAAACACTAAGCCATGTTCATTTTTATGATGACAGTTTAGACTAGAAGATCAAACCGCATCCAAAATGCACAATAAAATCCTCTTTCTCATTACCTTCAGATTTCAAAGCAGCAAAGAGAAAACATAATTCATTAATGATTTCAATAAGAAGAACAATCATTTTCTTCAAACACCCGAGAATACCCAAGTCGTGTTCATTCTTTTAAGGACAGTTCAACCAGACATACAAATCATCTCATTTTTTCATTTTCACAAGAATGCTCAGAACTCAGAAGTGATATTCATTTAGCTAATGTATTTATTAGCACAACCCAAAATGGTAATAAAGCGAATACCCAACACTGCTGAAATAAACCACATAACAAGGACAATGTATTCAACTTAATCATTATGCAAAGAATGCTCAAGCCATGTACAACAAAAGAAAATGGCTCAACTCGAAATCATCTCAACGTAACAGCCAAATCAAATAACCAAAACCCCCATCATAAGAGCAGGGTTGTGTTGTTGTAAATCAACAACACCCCTGGATGCAAATCAAGGTTCTGAATTGATGTTTTAGGTATCCAGTGTGATTGCACAACATGGAAACCTCTCTCCAAGTGTGGGACTTGTGAAAATCAGAGAGGAATCTCTACATTAAAGGCTGGTTCCTCAAACTCCTCTGATTTAGATCTATATTTTACACAACTACAGAGGTTCAGATCCTAATCCTACTCTAAATTACAAGGAGACAGGGATAAAAATGCAAAAATGAAACTAAACTAAAGATGGTGATACACCAAAAGGAGTGGCGAAACATTTTTTGCCATGTAAATAGACACAAATTCATGAAATGCAACAAGGGAAAACATACACAAGCTGATAGATGTAATTAGATGTCTTAAAATGAAGTAAAACAATACAAACAGATGACTGAAAGCATTCACAGAGTTTGCACTATCAATTCCATGTAAAAATATCTTGCATTCCACCATCAAAGAGGTATAAACCTATTACAAACTATGAAAAAGGTTTGATTCTTACAACTATCACTTGCTGGAGGTGAAAGAAGAAGTTTACAATGCCAAACAATGTTCAACCAGGAAGAAATGAGCCAAATCTGGCTTTTATAGTGCATGGGTCGAGCCCAGGAGAGAGAAAACGTAAAAAATGTGGGAACCCATTCCTCATTGATGGAAAATGCATTAAAACAGCATGGAGGACCTTACAAACCCATACCCTATCATTTTTTACCATATTGGAGAAGAATGCGACCCATTCTGTATTAAATTTGGTTGTTGAAATGTCATTTCTAGCCATGGACACGTACCAGAACTGTTTTTGAATTTTCTCTCTCCAACCTAAACCAAAATTAGAAATTGACCATGGAATCATGTAGATAATTTTAACACCTTTCCAATGATATAAAGAATGTGAAAATCCGAGCTCTGGATCAAAAGATATGATCGTTTGAAGATTTAGGGCAAAAACGGCCCAAAAACGGATCGGTGGGAATTTTTTTAAAATTTTACCTCTTTTTTGTCTTTGGAAAAATTTTCAAAAATTCCCCATGCTCCACTGGTGGGATGCCACATGGCAGCTTCCTATTGGCTGCGGGCCTCAAATGGGAAAATTTTCCACAAAAACTCCGCCGAGCCATAACTTGAAAAATATAAGGAGTTAGGAGGCAAACTTTACCTTTCTGGAAAGCTAAGAGAGAGCTCTATCTGATGGTTCCATTTCCAGAAAGCCTTGAGTGCCTTAAAATAAAAAAATTTGGACTGAGGCACAAGAGAGGCAAGAACACAAGGAGTTAGCCATAAAAAATGAGCTGGGGCACATTTTGGATAACAATTTTGGTGACTTAGAGGGGTCATTTGCCTGCTAGATGAAAGTACCAGTAGCCTGAAGCAGTCCATTGGGCATGGAGCCATCAAATATTCTATTTAGAACCCCAACTGACTTAGAATGTGCAAGGAGGAAGATGGAATATCACATGATGGAAGCAAGGACTGCAAAACATCTCCAGGGACAGCAAACTGTGCCAAAGCACTTAGGGAAAGCAAAACTTACCTACAGCAAAACAATGTGCAAAGCACTTGGAGGAATGAAAATATAATCTAATATTTACAAGGTGGTAAATTTCCCTCTAGAAGCAATGCTTGAGATAGATTCCATTGACTGGAATCTACAGTTCTTCACCATCCAATGAGGCCAATTGGAAAGCATTGTTGTTCTTACACTTCGTGACCATGTATGGGCCACTCCAAATGGCATCAAATTTTGAATGCCTTCCCAGTTTTTCCCTATCCACATCCCATTTCAACACTAGATCTCCAACCTGAAAAGATCTATCCTTGGCCTTCCTATAAAAGGTCTTTTTGATCAAAGTTTGATCCTTTTCCATTGCTTGGGATGCCTGATTTCTGACCTCCTGCAGCTCCATCAACTCTGTATATCTCACCTCCATGGGCTCAAACTCTAGCAACTCTAATTGCTTCATGAGTTCCAATGTTGGCAACTCAAGTGACATGGGCAAGATTGCCTCTCTTCCATAAACAAGCTTGAATGGAGAGTTACCTGTGGATCTCTTGGGAGTTATCCTATCAGCCCATAAGGCTGATTTCAGTTTGGTATGCCAAGACCTCTGATTCTCATCAAGAGTCCTCCTAATGATCCTCAACAAGTTCTTGTTTGTAGACTCGGCCTGGCCATTACCTTGAGGGTAATAGTTTGATGAAGTGCTTAGGTAGATCTCATTCTTGACAGCCCACTCAGTCACCTTGGATCCAATGAATGCCAATGCATTATCTGAGATTATTGTAGCAGGTATACCAAATCTGGTTGCTATCCCCTCATAAAAGTCTAAGATGTTGGACTCATTTGCTTCTTTGAGTGCTACTACTTCAGTCCACTTGGTGAAGTAGTCTGTGGCTGTCAAAATCCATTTGTGCCCTTGACTTGAATTGGGATTGATGACTCCAATGAAGTCCAAACCCCATTGCATGAATGGCTGGTCAACTGAGATTGGATGCAATGGAAGGGCAGCAAGTCTCTCTTTTCCTGTGAAGAATGCACAATTCTTACACCTCTTAATCCATGCATAGCAATCACTAAAAATTTTAGGCCAATAATAACTAGCCTTCATGATTTTTAGAGCTGTCACTCTTGGTGCAAAATGACCACCAGCTGGTCCACCATGGAACTCTTCCAACACCCTATGAATCTGATTTGTGCTAATGCATCTCAGCAGCACTCCATTCACATCTTTCTTGAACAAAACTCCATCAACAATGGCATATGGGACAGCCTGCAATCTGAAGTGTCTTCTTTGGGTCTTGTTCATCTCCGGGGGGCATAGGCATGTGCTTAGGAAGTGTATAATACCTTGGGTCCAGCAAGGAGTGGGGGCAGCATTGTCTTCTTCTTGATTGCCACTTGGCTCATGGCTGTCCTGGACTATCAAAACAACCTCTTCTTCATTGCATACTTCTTTTTGCTTCCCCAAAACCAGCTGCTCACACAATCCTTTCCCTCTTACCAGCTTGGTGATCTTGATCTCAATGTCATACTCCATGACACGGGTGATCCAACCTGCCCTTTTCTCATTCAAATCTTTGTTAAGGAGGAAGTCCTTAACCCCATCATGTGAGACCAGCAACTGGACCTTGTTGTTCGAGACAAAATGCTTGAATTTATTCAAGCTTCTGATTACTGCCAGCACATGCTTCTTAATAAAAGATTACTTCACCTCATAGTCATCTAGGCTCTGGCTGAAGAAGGCAATTGGTTGCTCATCATTATCCTTGTTCTGCTGTACCAAAATGGCAGAAATAGTGTCATTACCTCCAAATGCATAGAGGATGAAATCCTTGGAGAAGTCCGGGTTGATGAGAGTTGGTGCTTGAGAAATGGCTTCTTTGATTGCTTCAAAACTCTCCTTGCCTTCTACTGTCCACTTGAAAGCCATGCTCTTCTTTAACATTTTGGTGATGGACTTGACAAGGGCTACAAAATCTGGGACAAACCTCCGAACAAAGTTTATCCTCCCCAAGAAACTCTGAAGGGCTTTCTTGTGGCTTGGCAATGGTAGTGCTCTTATGGCTTCAACCCTCTCTGGATCAATTACTAATCCTTCTTTGGAGACAATATGGCCAAGGAGCTTTCCTTCATGTGCAAGAAAGATACACTTTATGGATTTAAAGACACTCGAAATCTCTTGCACCTTGTGAAAACTTGTCTCAAATGAGAGAGGTGGTCTACTGCATTTTTGGAAAAAACAGTGATATCATCAAGGTAAATCAGCATCACATTGTTAATCAAACCTTTGAATGCCATGTCCATTGCCCTTTGGAAGGTAGCACCAGCATTGGACAGCCCAAATGGCATTTTCCTGTATGCAAAAGTTTCCCATTTGGTTGTGAAGGCTGTCTTGAACTGGTCTTCCTCCTTCACCATAATCTGATTATAGCCTGAGTAGCCATCAAGTAGTGAAAACCTCTCGGAGCCAGCCACAACTTGCAAGATTTGCTCCATGGAAGGGAGTGGGTAATGGTCCTTGAGAGATGCTCTATTTAAGTCTCTGAAATCAACACACAATCTGATCTCCCCACTCTTCTTTCTGACTGGAACCAAGTTGGCAACCCAACTAGAATGCTTGATTGGGAATATGATTCTTGACTCAATCAGCTTGTCCAATTCTTTCCTCATGAGAGGCTCCATGTGTGGATTGACTGGTCTTTGTTTTTGCCTGACAGGCTTAGTATTTGGATCCAATTCAATGGTATGCTGAGCTAAGTTGGGATTGAAACCTTTCAAATCTTCATAGCTCCAAACAAACACATCTGGGAATTCTTGACACAACTGCATGAATTCATACCTTTCTTGTTCAGTTGTCATCTTTCCAATTTGCAATGGTTTGTTCTCTTCTACCAAGATGGATACTGAATCTTCTCTCTTGACCTGAATGTTTGCTTTCGCTTTCCTAAACTAATCATTGGGATTAAAAATGGACTCCAAAGTGATAAGTCCCTTGGGCAGCTTGTTAGTTCTCAGCTGTACCACTTGGTCACCATACTGTTGTTCCAGTTTTTCTTGATTCTTAGCTGAGAACTCAGCTTCTTCTTGCAAGAAATGGATGATTTGCTGGTCATTCTCAAACACTTGCCAACTGACATTGTTATCTGGCACTGAAGGCCTCACAATCATGTGGATGTTTGGCTATACCTTGTCTTTTTGAATGCTTTCCACAATGTCAAAGGCTGCCCCTACTGCTGCAAGCCTGTCAGCAGCTTGATTCTCTTTCCTAGGAATGGATTTGATGCCAAAACCCTCAAAATCTTCCATGAGGTCCCACACCCTGTTCTTGTAGCACCTGAGTAGATCATTCTTGGTAGCATGTTGTCCCTTGACCTGATTTTACAATCAATTCACTGTCACCAAAGACTTAGCAAGTTCTTTATTTTCTTCTTGATTGCCCAATGCATCCCTTGCACCAAGGCTTCATATTCAGCAGTGTTATTGGAGCATGCAAACTGAAATCTAAAAGTTGAATAGTACTTTACTCCTTGAGGTGAAACAAGCATGGCTCCACCTCCTACACCTTGTCTACTCCTTGATCCATCAAAAAATAGCTGCCATACCTCATTGTCATCTTCATGGTTTGGCTTGGTGATGCTAGGAATAGGCTGATTTTCTTCGTGTATGCAATAGACCCCTAGCTCAGATTCTTCCACTTCTTGATAAGGATCAAAAGCATGTACCTTGTTTTCCCATTCATCAAGAGTTAGATCTAGGATGCTCCCAACCTTGGTGTCAGCTTCATCGGTGCTTGGGTGGTCTTCTTGATCAAATGCTGAACAATTGGCGTTGATCTGACTTGGAGTGTAAGGCTCAATGTGGAAGTTTGCAATAGGTTCAGACCTGATTGTAGCCTTAGTTCCATACCTCATTCTGAACAGCATGTGTGACCAATCAGCAGACAAATATCCCCCAATCTTGGCTGTGAAGTCCCTTGACAAGCATAGGGAAAAGAGTGGTGGAAGGTCTATGACTGATACATCTTGTGAAACAACAACATTTGGACATGCATGCAAGGTAAGACTCAAGTTTCTAATCACCCCAACTGTTGTTACTGCTATCCCATCCAGCTACACTACCCCTTTGGATATGGTTTCATACTAGAGCCCTAGCTGATCAGCTATTTGTTTAGGCATCACTGAGCTACTTGCCCCGGAATCTATCATGCAATTGTGCACTAACTGATTTCCAATGATTAATGAAACATAGAAAGGAGGGGGCTTCAACATTTTACCTTGCTGTCCTCCATGATTTCCCTCAGGCTGGGCAGCATTTGTGAGCACTTTCTCTTGCATCTGAACTTGTTGATTCGAAGTTGGCCAGTCCTTCATGGCAGCTTGTAACAAGTCTCTTTGGCCTGGGATAGATAGGGATTCCCACATTGATATATTAACATTTGTCTTCTTCATCTGATCAATGATACTGAATGGTGATGAAGGATCTCTTTGCTGTCCCTTTGCTTGTACATTCACTCCTTGCACGTGGGCAGCAATAACTGGTATTTGAGTTGGTCTAGGAGCTATTCTTGGCTGCCCTTGTGCATTTGAAATTGGATTTTGCTTGCCAACCATTTGTGGAGCCATGGAAGGTTGTGGATTGGTTGGAGCTAATGGCTGTTCTTCACCCAAATTCCTTCTTTTTAACCTTGTGTTGGCTGCAACACCTTGGGAAACTGCCTGATTCATGCCACAAAAATCCTCTGCTTGCCAATTTACCAACGTGGTGTCATTTGGGGCTGATTGCTGTTGGAATGTTTCTTGTTGTTGGTTGTTTCCTTGACTGCCCTCACCCTCCACACTAGTAGTTGTCACCATTAATGCTTGATTCAAAGCACCATTGAAGCACATGGATTGGTTATGAGGTTCATTGCATGGAAAACACCAGTCATACTCCTGAGCAATGTTGTTTTGTGTTGGCACCAATGCCTTAGAGGCAGATATGGCATTTGGATTGTAGGGCTGAAATGGTCTATTGGCAGGAGGCCTTGTTTGATTCATATTTGCAGCTGGATTAGGTGGTCTTTGTGGTTGGTATGGCTTCCTATTAGGCTGAGCTTGGGGCTGGTAAGAAGGTCTAAAACCTTGGGCTTGTTGCCTCTTGAGAGTAACCAGCTCATTGCCTAGGTTTTGCAGTTGCTTCATGACTTCTTGAAGCTCATTTGGGGCACTTGGAGATGAAGTAGAAGCTTCATTTGAACTCTGATTTCTAGGAGTGGGAGAAGGAGCCAAATTAGGTGCTTGATTGGTATTTGGACTCTCTAAACTTGGAAACAATGGCATGGGAGGTCTAGGGGCTAGTTTTCTAGCTTGGATCAAACAATTTTCAGCCCTAATGGCAATGCTATAAGCCATAGGGATAGTTATGCCTCCCATGGACTGAATCAACATAGAAATATCAGAATTTAGAGCTTTGAGATAATAGAGAAAAGCACCTTCTGCTGTTGGCCTAACTGCCACTGGAATTCTCTCCCAAGTCTTTTGAAATCTGAAGTTGAAATTGGTCAGCTATTCATTGGGAGCTCTCTTGATGGTTGTCAGCTGCTCCAAAAGAGACAAGTTGTCTCCCTTCTCTCCAAATTGTTCATGAAGTGCTATACATAGCTGATTCCAATTTGTGATAGAACCAGCTCCAAGGCTTCTAAACCATTGCAATGCTTTCCCCTTGAATGAAGATGCCAGCAATTTGACAGCCACTTGCATCTCATTGATTTCATGAATTGCACAAAGGTTGGCAATGTCTTTAACATGATCACCTGGAGTAGTCTGATTCTCTCCAGTGAAGTATGGAATGTTCTTCAAGGCTGTAATTGGAATTGGATGTTGTGCATTGAGGGCAAGTGGGCTGCTGCCTGTGAAATTGACATAGGGGTTGTTTTGCACCATTCTAATTGGTCTTAAAACCCTTGTTGACTGAATGAAAGGCCTACCAGGTGGAGGAGTTGAGAGAGTTCTGTTTGGTGGAGATGGAGACCTTTGAATCCTTCTTCCACTTTTCCTTACTCTTGGAGATAACTGCAGATATTCAAACAGCACCTCTTCTTCTCCAACTCTTGACCTTGTAGTGATTCTTCTCATGAGTTTTCAGGCCTGCACTGCTGAAACCAATTGATTCTTCCCCTTTGGAGTCACCAGATATACAAATTATAGCTCTTTTCAAGCAAGAACATTGCAGTAGATGCACATCAACTTTGCTGCAATAAAAATGAGAACTCTAAGGTCCCACCGGGCATGCCAAAACTATTGTTACAAATTAGTAGCACCCCTGGATGCAAATCAAGGTTCTGAATTGATGTTTTAGGCATCCAGTGTGATTGCACAACATGGAAACCTCTCTCCAAGTGTGGGACTTGTGAAAATGAGAGAGGAATATCGAAATTAGAGGCTGGTTCCTCAAACTCCTCTGATTTAGATATATATTTTGCACAACTACAGAGGTTTAGATCCTAATCCTACTCTAAATTGTAAGGAGACAGGGATAAAAATGCAAAAATTAAACTAAACTAAAGATGGTGATGCACCAAAAGGAGTGGTGAAACATTTTTTGCCATGTAAATAGACACAAATTCATGAAATGCAACAAGGGAAAACATACACAAGCTGATAGATGTAATTAGAGGTCTTAAAATGAAGTAAAACAATACAAACAGAGGACTGAAAGCATTCACAGAGTTTGCACTGTCAATTCCATTTAAAAATCTCTTGCATTCCACCATCAAAGAGGTATAAACCTATTACAAACTATGAAAAAGGTCTGATGCTTACAACTATCACTTGCTGGAGGTGAAAGAAGAAGTTTTCAATGCCAAAAAGTGTTCAACCATGAAGAAATGAACCAAATCTGGCTTTTACAGTGCATGGGTCGAGCCCAAGAGAGAGAAAACATAAAAAATGTGGGAGCCCATTCCTCATTGATGTAAAATGCATTAAAATAGCATGGAGGACATTACAAACCCATACCCTTTCATTTTTTACCATATTAGAGAAGAATGCGACCCATTCTGTATTAAATTTGGTTGTTGAAATGACATTTCTAGCCATGGACACGTACCAGAACCGTTTTTGAATTTTCTCTCTCCAAACTGAACCAAAATTAGAAATTTACCATGGAATCATGTAGATAATTTTAACAGCTTTCCAATGATATAAAGAACGTGAAAATATGAGCTCTGGATCAAAAGATATGATTGTTTGAAGATTTAGGGCAAAAACAGCCCAAAAACGGATCAGCGGGAAAAAATTTCAAATTTTACCTCTTTTTTGTCTTTGGAATTTTTTTCAAAAATTCCCTACGCTCTACTGGTCGGATGCTACGTGGCAGCTTCCTATTGGCTGCGGGCCTCAAATAGGAAAATTTTCCACAAAAACTCCGCCGAGCCATAACTTGAAAAATATAAGGAGTTAGGAGGCAAACTTTACCTTTCTGGAAAGCTGAGAGAGAGCTCTATCTGATGGTGCCATTTCCAGAAAGCCTTGAGTGCCTTAAAATCAAAAAATGTGGATTGAGACACAAGAGAGGTAAGAACACAAGGAGTTAGCCACAAAAAATGAGCTGGGGCACATTTTGGATAACAAGTTGTTTTAATGAGACTATTAAGCAAAAGCAAGTTGTTTAAGGAGAAGGGCTTAACATGCCTGTTAATTTTTCTTGTGGCTCGAAGAAAACTGCACCCACTAGAGTTGTTTCTCTCCACTACATCCTCGGCCAGGCTTTCCAACCAGTCACTAACTTCCATAGGCTCAAGAATAGCCTTTGTTTTTCCAAAGAACAGAGATAATAATCAAAACACAGCTGGTTCGACAAAACCATGGAGAAACAAAATGCAGAGCAACTAAAATCCAAATGCACACAGCAACAAACAATTTTCCTTTTTCCTCTATCCTCTTTCCAAGGTGAGCTGGTCGCTAAGACCAAGATAATTAATGCATTGAATGCACTTTCTTTCCTCATTCCTCACACCACCGCCGACTCGGGTTGGTGAGTTTCCAAATTTCAAATTTGCATATAAATTCCATTTAGTTTCTAAGCTAGTTGGACACCTCCAACTTTTCTTTGTTCCCACCAAACTTGGTGTTGTACATGTAAGGGCTTCATTTACTGTCCTATTAAATTTCTTACCTTCCCCCCTTATCCTTTCCATCCACATGGGTCTATGCGTCCCCTTCCTTAGGTTAGGATTAGTCTAGGATTTTAATAGTCCATATCTAGGTCATTCACCTAGTTCATAGGTTAATGGAATTTATATCTATTTTCTCCCTTATGAAATCTAAAATCCATATAGGATAGTAGTTAGGGTATAAGATAAAACTTAGGGGTAGGTTAGGGTTTAATCCCCTAATATTTAATTAACTAGTTTCCATATCAAGTCTTTCTGCCTGATAGTCATATTCAACATTAAGCAGGACATTTCGTCCTAAGTTCCACATACCTGTGCCACTTGCATCCAGACCCTTATCATCTTACGCTGTCTAGCGTTACAACGGTGTGTGGTTCAAGAATCGAACCTTTTTCATTGGCATCTACGTACCAGATATTCATACCTGAAATAAGGTGTTGCAACATTTATGTCAACCTTCAGTCTGGTTTAAAAGTAAATTGACAAAGTGATCATAAGAAGGCCATAACATACCTTGGATCAATGGAATTGATTCAAGGCATGCTGTCAATCAGTGAATAGAGTTCATCAAGCATACGACAAGTCTGTTGTCTCATTAACAATCACACAAGCATTAATAACTTTTGTCCCAAGTATCAAGTTACAACAAACAAGGGTCCAGATCAGCAACACATTCCTCTAAGATCAAAAGATGTGTCTTAACATATTTATCTTCATTTCTGTAGTTACAACATCATGAAAGCTAATTACCATGATAACTTACAAAAATCAAGGCATTACACTCTCAGTCTGTCCATCTGTCTCTGGGAGATAAGCTGTGCTGAAGTTAATTTTCATCCCAAGAACATACTACATGGTAGTCAAGAAATGGGAAGTGTACAAAGGATCGTGGTCACAAATGATCTTTTGTGGGATTCCGTGCAACCTGACGATCTCATCCAAGTAAACACGTGCCACTGCACTAGCTTTATAGGTTGTCTTCACTGGGGAAAAGTGAGCTACTTTTGTCAATTTATCAACCGTGACCATGATGGCGTCGTGTTGATATCTCGACATCGGTAATCCAACAATGAAATCCATGGAAATGGTGTCCCATTTCCACTCTGGTATAGCATGAGGATAAAGTAGGCCAGCTGGATGCTGATGCTGGGCCTTCAATTTCTGGAACTCTAAACAGTGTGACACAAACTGAGCCACGTCCCTGCAAAGTCCTCTCCAGTGATATAACTATCTCAAGGTGGCGTGCATCTTCTTCACCCAAGATGGGCTGAATAGGGTGCATGATGTGCCTCTGTCAAGATGTCCTGCCTCAAGCCTACATCTCTAGGAACATAAATCCAACCCTGTGCCTGAGAAGACCATCTACCTCTAGTGAGAAACCATCAAATTTCCCCTCAAGGGGTCTCTGAGACTCAATCTCTGCTCGGGCTGCAATGTAGAAACTGTCAAGAGGAAGCTGCTGAAGGATCCTGCTCCATAAATCTGTGCTCACTAAAGTAGCCATGCTCAAATTCCTCCATCTGCTGAGGGCATATACAACCACATTCTCCTTCCCCTTCACATGCTCTATCTCCATGTCGTACTCACAAAGCAACTCCATCCAACGTCTCTGACGAGCGTTTAGATTGGGCTGCGTGAAAAGGTGGCGAAGACTCAAATGATCTATCCTGAGTGTGAATCTCTGACCAAGAAGAAAGTGTCTCCATAAAACTAAAGCATGCACAACTACCGCAAGATCAAGATCATGGGTAGGATAATTAAGCACGTGATCCTTGAGGTTGCGAGACTCAAAATCTACAACTCTTCCCTCCTGCATAAGAACACCTCCAAGGCCTGCCAGTGAAGCATCTGTGCATACAAAGAACTCACCATGTGGATCTGGCACTGCAAGAATGGGTGTTGTAGTGAGATATTCCTTCAGTGTCCTGAAGGCCTGCTCACACCTATCTGACCAAAAAAAATTCTTCCCTTTCCGCTGAAGGGAAGTGATGGGGTGTGTTATCCAAGAGAAGTCCTACACAAATCTCCTGTAGTACCTTGCTAACCCCATGAAGCTGCGCACCTCTGTCACTATAGTGGGTACTGGCCAATCCATAATGGCTCTAATCTTGGAAGGATCAACTGCGATTCCTTCACCTGAGATGATATGACCCAAATACTGAATCTCTGACTGAAAGAAGGCACACTTCTCCAAGTTCCCAAAAAGTTGTTGCTCATGAAGACACTGAAGAACCTATCGAAGGTACCCCTCATGCTCCTCATGCGTACGTGAGTAAATCAGAATGCCATCAAGAAAGATGAGCACGAAGTGGTCTAGAAAGGTCTTAAATACCCCATTCATCAAACTCATAAACACAGCAGGGGCATTTTTCAAACCAAAAGGAACCACTGTGAACTCATAGTGCCCATACCTCGTATGAAAAGTAGTCTTATGGATGTATGTCTCTATAATACTCAACTGATGGTACCTAGACTTGAGATCAATCTTAGAGAACACCGTGGCTCCCCTCATTTGATCAAACAAGTCATCAATGCGAGGCAGGGGATAATGATTCTTGATCGTTACCTTATTCAGTTGGTGGTAGTCTATGCATAACCACAAGGATCCGTCCTTATTCTTAACAAAAATAACCAGTGCACCCCAAGGAGATACACTAGGATGGATAAGGCCTTTCTCTAGAAGGCCTTCCAGCTACAACTTGAGCTCACAGAGCTCTGGGGTGGTCATCCAATAAGGAGCTCGTGAGATAGGCTTTGCTCCTGGAACCAGATCAATATGGAAATCAATCTCACGTGGGAGTGGCATCCCCGGTAGCTCCCCTGGGAAAACATCTGCATACTCTCTCAAAATGGGATGGTCATCTAGCGATGGCCCACTAGACCCATCCTCTATCTAGTCATTGACTGTGACTGCATACATCTGACAACCCCATCGCACACACCACTTGAGCTGCATAGCAGAGATAGTGCGAATAGAAATAGTTCTCCTGACCCCAGAAATCACCAACTCAACTCCAAGATCGTCTACACAAGATATAGTCTTATGATAGCAATCCATCCTGGCCCTATGTGTAGATAACCAATCCATGCCTAAAATGACTCCATACGAGCCCAAAGGAAGTATGCAGAGATCTGAAGTGGTGGTGAAAGGTCCCAAGTTAACAACACACTCCTTTACTAAGGAGTCTACCGAGACCTTGGCTCTCGAAGCCATCTCGACATCCCAACTATGACCCTGTCTAACAGCCACCAGCCTACATCGCTCTACCAAGGATGGTGCAATAAACGAATCAGAAGAACCAGAATCAAACAATATAGAAGTAGGAACACCTCCAATGCTACCTGTAGTCTCAATGACCATGCTCTGGTGCTCAGCCTGGCGGTTCTCGACCGCTACATAGATCCTGTGACTCCGTCCCATGTCTTTGACTGTAGGCTCTGAGATGGGTGCCTTACCCTTATTAGGGTTCTAGGGGCAATCTCTCCAAAAGTGTCCCACTACTCCACACCCGAAGCAACCACCTGAAGTCCTCCAAACTGCAGCACCGCTAGAAGGTGCCCTAGAGGTAGGTGCTGGTGGACCCTGATGATCTAGCCATAGTCTGTTGTGGCCTCTGTGGTCAAGCTCTTGCTGACTGAGCTCTAGCTCCACCCTGTGTCTTGGTGGGACCCCTAGGAGGCCCCATGCTCCGACCTCTCTGTGCATCAACTCTCTGAGGAGGCCTAAAAGGTGGGCGGGACTGCTGCTACTGCTGCTGTGGTCTGAAAGATGACTGTGAAGAATGCTGTCCACCATGAGGAGGAGGAGCTGACCCCCTCGATCTACTATCCTGCAACTGCTGAATACGGCTCCTGACCCGGTCTCTAGCCTGCTGGGTTTTACCCCGAGTCTCCTCTGCAATGTAGGCCTTCTCAACAGCCTCTGCTAATGTCTGTGGGTAGTGGATCTGAACAGCACCTCCAATGTCTATATTAAGGCCCTGGATGAACCTATGGATCCGCACCTGCTCATCCTGCATGTAATCAATGTACTGAAGTAGGTCCAGGAACCTACTCTCATACTCGGCCACTGTAAGGGAAGCCTGTCGAAGGTCATGGAACTCATCGATCCTCTACTATATGAATCTCTATGGCAAGTATCTACTCCTAAATCTCTCCTCAAACAGCTCCCAAGTGACTGTCTCCAAATCTATATGGAGCTTCTGCTCCTCTGTCCTCCACCATACTCCAGCTCCATCCTTCAGTAGATGGATCGCAACACGAGCTTTCGTGTTGCTAGAACAAGGACAAAGCTTAAAGCAACCGCTCAAGCTAACCAGCCAGGCCTCTACCTGGAAACCACATGTGTCACCTGAATAATGTGAGGGCCTAACTTCAGGATCTCCTTGATGTGATCTGCAGCTGTGGTCTGACGGTCTCTGGGCCTCTCTATAAGCTCATCCCTAAGCCTAGGGCTCCGAGACCTCTCTCTATGCTCCAAAACTCTGGTCACCCTACCTCCTAGGTGGTGAATCTGCTCTGATTGACTCTGCATGAAAATTCTCTCATCCATCCTCCTCACTGAGTGGAGGAGGTGCATGTCCCTCTATGGAAGTATCTTTGTCCTGTCTGCCTGAGTGCCCTCCTAATGATCCTCCGCATAAGGCAGCATTAACATCCTGGAGGGTCTGTAAAATCTGTGGTAGGATAGCTGCTAAACCCTGATCTGGTGGTGGTGGTGGTGGAGGTGGTGGTGATCATGACTCTAAGTCTCTGTGAATGTTCCTCCTACTCCGTCTGAGCTCCCTGCATAGACCAGAGTGGGAGTTAGTTCATTACCTTGAGTTTTCTTCTGTTTTCTAAGTTTACTAACATGTTCAATTCTCAATTTGTTTTGTTTTCTAGATTATCAATTTGTTAGTTTTAGGTTTCAAGTATAAATGTTTTCAAGTGTGCCTAATGATCCAAGCTTTTGAACTATCACTCTGATACCAAGTGTGATGCCTTCTTCAACTACCACTTGAGACCAAGAAACAAACTAGGAAAATTATGGAATAATTTTTTTTTTTTATTAGGAAGAGTCTACAACCAAGTTGCAAGACACTAGTTTGAAACTAAATAGGTTCCAGAACAAATTCTGATTAACTAAACACAATATTTCTATTTTTATCTTATAACAAGTTTACAAGGCTCCAATTTGCGAGGTTACAATTTTACTAAGGTTCAGGGAGAAATTTATCCCCAGGCCTGCTCTCTATCAACCCCTGAACTTCAACTAGATTTTTCACACATTTAGATTTATCAAAACTTTCCTAAACTAGGCTCATTGGATAGGAAATTTCCTCACCTTTCCAACCATATAAAGAAGTCCTCCTAACTCCTTGTAAAACTCAAGTTATGGCCGGGTGGAGTTTTAGGGGAAAATTTTCCCTTGGAGGTCCGCGGGGTTAGGGAGAAAATTGGGAAAATTTTCCCAAATGCCACGTGTCATCACGTGATTGGTGCGGGCGAGCGGGTCGCAGGGAAAAATTGAAATTTTTTCCCTAAACCAAAGTCTCAATTTTCCAAAGGAAAATTTTCCTCCATGCCTCCGCACTTGCTCAAATGGCCACGTGGCGCTTTGTGATTGGCCGCGGGCCGGAGGTAATTTGGATTTTTTCGCCCATGAAAAGGTTAAAAGAATTGCATGGACCCATTTTTCATCCTATTGGCTGTGGGGATGCAGGTCGGCAGAAAAAAGTGAATTAAAAGGGCAAAAAGTTAAGTTTTCATTTCTAAATCCACGGGCCCCATCCCTACCACGTGTCAACATCCTGATTGGCGGGTCCGGGGTTACGGGTCGAAAAGTGAAAATTTTCCCAGAAAATTTTTTCCATTTTTATCCGAAATTTTTCCAAAATTCGGGAAACTTTTCCTAAAAACATTAAAAGTTTTTTTTTATCAAGGGCCTACCCCTCAAAGGTGCCACGTGGAAAATTTTGATAGGATGAGAGGTTGGTGGGGCCATGGAAATTTTTAGGAATTGTTATCCAAAGTTCAAAATTGCCCCTAATTTTTCTAAGGTCGAATAACTTTTGGTTCCTACCTCTCTTGGCCTCAGTCTCCATTTTTTGATGTAAAAATTCAAACTCCATAACTTTCTGAAAGGAGCTCCATTTTAGGAAAACAGGACTCTACTCTCGGAGTCCTTTCACAGAAAGCATAAATTTTAGAATTTGTAAATTTTAGAGGGTCAATTTTAAGAAATTTTCCCATCTGCAGGGATTATAATTTTAAAACTGGCAAGGGAGTTTTTCCAACTTGGATAAGATTTTCCATTCAATTTTGATATTTCTTCTTCTGAGCATGTAAATTGAGCATTGGTGAACTGGTCTAAGGGTGAGTTTAGTGATTGGCTTTTTCAAGGTCCAAATTTTGATATTTTGGCATATGGCCAATTTTATGTTTTACATCTTTTGACAGGAAACAGGCATGGATTAAATGAAAGCTTTGCTAAGTTTTGGTATTTCAATAAAGATTTTCCCGCGTAGCCTTAAATATAAAGTTCAATGTGGGTTGATAGGACATAATACTGTTATCCAAAATTCCCCCCCCAAGGTAATCCTGATAACATGCATCAGATTAGTCAATCCCGAAAGTAGAATGATTAAGGCCTGAAATTTTTTGGGGGTCCCCTCGAGTTTCTCAATTCTAACCCTCCTGTCCAAGAAGATTAAACCGCAACCATTAGTTAAATGTTATGTGCAAAAGTGGCAAAGAGCTCATGGCTTGAGGCTGAAATACAGAAAAAAGTTGTTAAGTGGTCGGTAACAGTTTCAGGGGACAGTTGGAACGTCGAGGGCCCAAATCGGCCAAAAAACACCAGGACATGTCCGTCGCAGCAAAGGGACATCCGATCAGAGAGACGCGCTTTTTGTCAAAAATTCGAACCGGTCAAAGGTGAAAGTTTGCGCCCTATGTATGTAGGCCTAACATAATCATGCCACGTGTCCACAAGTACATGGGGACGCGGCAGGAAAAGCCGGAAAGATTTGCCAATGTATCAGAACGGTAAAATTTTCAGAAGGTTGAAAAGTTGCCAAGTGCGAGGCCCAGAGCCAATAGTGGCGAATCAGAAGCTGCCACGTGGCATCCAACCAGCAAAGCCCGGGAATTTTTAGAAAAACCCATTTCCAAAGACAAAAAAGCACGGTAAAATTTGAAATATTTTCCCACCGATCCGTTTTTTGGGCCGTTTTTTTCCCTAAATTTTCAAATCGATCATATCTTTCGATCCAGAGCTCGGATTTTCATGTTCTTTATATCAATGGAAAGCTGGATGAAATTCTCTACATGATTCCATGGTCAATTTTGAATTTTGGTTCAATTTGGAGAGAGAAAATTGAAAAACGACCTCTGGTATGTGTCCATGGCCAGAAATGACATTTCAACAACCAAATTTAATACAATAATGGGTCGCATTCTTCTCCAGTATGGTCAAAAATGTCAGAGCATGGGTTTGTAAGGTTCCTCCATGCTGTTTTAATGAGATGAGTTTTCCATGCAATGAGGGATGGGCTCCCATGTGTTTTTCCTCATTTTCTCTCTCCTCAGGCTTGACCCATGTATTGTAAAAGCCAGATTTTGGCTCATTTCTTCATGGTTGAACACTTTTTTTTGCATCCTCCAAACTTCTTCTTTCACCTCAGCAAGTGATTGTTGTAAGAGTTCGAACCTTTTTCAAGTATTGTAATAGGTTTATACCTCTTTGAATTTTGTGGAATGCAAGAGATTTTTACATGGAAAGTGACAGTGCAAACTCTGTGAATGCTTTCAGTCCTCTGTTTGTATTGTTTTACTTCATTTTAAGACCTCTAATTGCATCTATCAGCTTGTGTATGTTTTGCCTTGTTGCATCATCATGAATTTGTGTCTATTTACATGACAAAAAAATGTTTCACCACTCCTTTTGGTGCATCACCATCTGTTAGTTAGTTTCATTTTTATGCATTTCTTATCCTGTCTCCTTGCAATTTAGAGTAGGATTAGGATTATGAACCTCTGTAGTTGTGCAAAATATAGATCTAAATCAGAGGAGTTTGAGGAACCAGCCTCTAATCTGGATATTCCTCTCTCATTTTCACAAGTCCCACACTTGGAGAGAGGTTTCCATGTTGTGCAATCACACTGGATGCTCTAAAAATCATTTAGAACCTTGATTTACATCCAGGGGTGCTACTGATTTGCAACAACAGTTTTGGCACGCCCGGTGGGACCTTAGAGGTCTCATTTTTATTGCAGCAAAGTTGATGTGCATCTGCTGCAATTTTCTTGCTTGAAAAGAGCTATAATTTGCATATCTGGCGACTCCAAGGGGAAGAATCAACTGGTTTCAGCAGTGCAGGCCTGAAAACTCATGAGAAGAATCACCACAAGGTCAAGAGTTGGAGAAGAAGAAGTGTTGTTTGAATATCTGCAATTATCTCCAAGAATAAGGCAAAGAGGAAGAAGGATTCAAAGGTCTCCATCTCCACCAAACAGAACTCTCTCAACTCCTCCACCTAGTAGGCCTTTCATTCAATCAACAAAGGGTTTTAAGACCAATTAGAATGGCACAAAACAACCCCTATGTCAACTTCACAGGCAGCAGCCCACTTGCCCTCAATGCACAACATCCAATTCCTATTGCAGCCTTGAAGAACATTCCATACTTCACTGGAGAAAATCAGACTACTCCAGGTGATCATGTTAAAGACATTGCCAACCTTTGTGCAATCCATGAAATCAATGAAATGCAAGTGGCTGTCAAGTTGCTGGCATCTTCATTCAAGGGGAAAGCATTGCAATGGTTTAGAAGCCTTGGAGCTGGTTCTATCACAAATTGGAATCAGCTGTGTATAGCACTTCATGAGCAATTTGGAGAGAAGGGAGACAACTTGTCTCTTTTGGAGCAGCTGACAACCATCAAGAGAGCTCCCAATGAGCAGCTGACCGATTTCAACTTCAGATTTCAAAAGACTTGGGAGAGAATTCCAGTGGCAGTTCAGGACCAACAGCATAAGGTGCTTTTCTCTACTATCTCAAAGCTCTAAATTCTGATATTTCTATGTTGATTCAGTCCATGGGAGGCATAACTATCCCTATGGCTTATAGACATTGCCATTAGGGCTGAAAATTGTTTGATCCAAGCTGGCAAACTAGCCCCTAGACCTCCCATGCCATTGTTTCCAAGTTTAGAGAGTCCAAACACCAATCAAGCACCTAATTTGGCTCCTTCTCCCACTCCTAGAAATCAGAGTTCAAATGAAGCTTCTACTTCATCTCCAAGTGCCCCAAATGAGCTTCAAGAAGTCATGAAGCAATTGCAAAACCTAGGCAATGAGCTGGTTACTCTCAAGAGGCAACAAGCCCAAGGTTTTAGACCTTCTTACCAGCCCCAAGCTCAGCCTAACAGGCAGCCATACCAACCACAAAGACCTCCTAATCTAGCTGCAAATATAAATCAAACAAGGCCTCCTGCCAATAGACCATTTCAGCCCTATAATCCAAATGCCATATCTGCCTCTAAGGCATTAGTGCTAACACAAAACAACATTGCTCAGGAGTATGACTGGTGTTTTCCATGCAATGATCCTCATAACCAATCCATGTGCTTCAATGGTGCTTTCAATCAAGCATTAATGGTGACAACTACTGGTGTGGAGGGTGAGGGCAGTCAAGGAAACAACCACAACAAGAAACATTCCAACAACAATCAGCCCCAAATGACGCCACATTGGTAAATTGGCAAGAAGAGGATTTTTGTGGCATGAACCAAGCAGTTTCTCAAGGTGTTACAGCCAACACAAGGTCAAAAAGAAGGAATTTGGGTGAAGAACAACCATTAGCTCCAACTAATCCACAACCTTCCATGGCTCCACAAATGGTTGGCAAGCAAAATCCAATTTCAAATGCACAAGGGCAGCCAAGAACAGCTCCTAGGCCAACTCAAATACCAGTTGTTGCTGCCCACGTGCAAGGAGTGAATGTGCAAACAAAGGGACAACAAAGAGATCCTTCATCACCATTCAGTATCATTGATCAGATGAAGAAGACAAATGTTAATATATCAATGTGGGAATCCCTATCTATCCCAGGCCAAAGAGATTTGCTACAAGCTGCCATGAAGGACTGGCCAACTTCGAATCAGTAAGTTCAGATGCAAGACAAAGTGCTTACAAATGCTGCCCAGCCTGAGGGAAATCATGGAGGACAGCAAGGTAAAATGTTGAAGCCCCCTCCTTTCTATGTTTCATTAATCATTGGAAATCAGCTAGTGCACAATTGCATGATAGATTCCGGGGCAAGTAGCTCAGTGATGCCTAAACAAATAGCTGATCAGCTAGGGCTCCAGTATGAAACAATATCCAAAGGGGTAGTGCAGATAGATGGGACAGCAGTAGCAACAGTTGGAGTGATTAGAAAATTGAGTCTTACCTTGCATGCATGTCCAAACGTTGTTGTTTTACAAGATGTATTAGTCATAGACCTTCCACCACTCTTTGCCCTATGTACTTGTCAAGGGACTTCACAACCAAGATTGGAGGATATTTTTCTGCTGATTGGTCACACATGCTGTTCAGAACGAGGTATGGAACCAAAGCCACAATCAGGTCTAGAACCTATTGCAAACTTCCATATTGAGCCTTACACTCTAAGTCAGATTAATGCCAATTGATCAACATTTGATCAAGAAGATCACCCAAGCAATCGATGAAGCTGACACTAAGGTTGGGAGCATCCCGGATCTAACTCTTGATGAATGGGCAAGCAAGGTGCATGCTTTTGATCCTTATCAAGAAGTGGAAGAATCTGAGCTAGGGGTCTATTGCATACACGAAGAAAATTAGTCTATTCCTAGCATCACCAAGCCAAACCATGAAGATGACAATGAGGTATGGCAGCTATTTTTTGATGGATCAAGGAGTAGACAAGGTGCAGGAGGTGGAGCCATGCTTATTTCACCTCAAGGAGTAAAGTACTATTCAGCTTTTAGATTTCAGTTTGCATGCTCCAATAACACTGCTGAATATGAAGCCTTGGTGCAAGGGATGCATTGGGCAATCAAGAAGAAAATAAAGAACTTGCAAGTCTTTAGTGACAGTGAATTGATTGTAAATCAAGTCAAGGGACAGCATGCTACCAAGAATGATCTACTCAGGTACTACAAGAACAGGGTGTGGGACCTCATGGAATATTTTGAGGGTTTTGGCATCAAATCCATTCCTAGGAAAGAGAATCAAGCTGCTGACAGGCTTGCAGCAGTAGGGGCAGCCTTTGACATTGTGGAAAGCATTCAAAAAGACAAAGTAAAGCCAAATATCCACGTGATTGTGAGGCTTTCAGTGCTAGATAACAATGTCAGTTGGCAAGTGTTTGAGAATGACTAGAAAATCATTCATTTCTTGCAAGAAGAAGCTGAGTTCTCAGCTAAGAATCAAGAAAAGTTGGAACAGCAGTATGGTGACCAGGTGGTACAGCTGAGAACTAACAAGCTGCCCAAGGGACTTATCACTTTGGAGTCCATTTTTAATCCCTATGATCAGTTTAGAAAGGAGAAAGCAAACATTCAGGTCAAGAGAGAGGATTCAGTATCCATCTTGGTAGAAGAGAACAAACCATTGCAAATTGGAAAGATGACAACTGAACAAGAAATGTATGAATTCATGCAGCTGTGTCAAGAATTCCCAGACGTGTTTGCTTGGAGCTACAAAGATTTGAAAGGTTTCAATCCCAACTTAGCTCAGCATACCATTGAATTGGATCCAAATACTAAGCCTGTCAGGTAGAAACAAAGACCAGTCAATCCACACATGGAGCCTCTCATGAGGAAAGAATTGGACAAGCTGATTGAGTCAAGAATCATATTCCCAATCAAGCATTCTAGTTGGGTTACCAACTTGGTTCTAGTCAGAAAGAAGAGTGGGGAGATCATATTGTGTGTTGATTTCAGAGACTCAAATAGAGCATCTCTCAAGGACCATTACCCACTCCCTTCCATGGAGAAAATCTTGCAAGTTGTGGTTGGCTCCGAGAGGTTTTCACTACTTGATGGCTACTCAAGCTATAATCAGATTATTTTGAAGGAGGAAGACCAGTTCAAGACAACCTTCACAACCAAATAGGAAACTTTTACATACAGGAAAATGCCATTTGGGTTGTCCAACGCTGGTGCTACCTTCCAAAGGGCAATGGACATGGCGTTCAAAGGTTTGATTAACAACGTGGTGCTGATTTACCTTGATGATATCACTATTTTTTCCAAAAATGTAGCAGACCACCTCTCTCATTTGAGACAAGTTTTCACAAGGTGCAAGAGATTTGGAGTGTTTTTAAATCCTAGAAAGTGTATCTTTCTTGCACATGAAGGAAAGCTCCTTGGCCATATTGTCTCCAAAGAAGGATTAGCAATTGATCCAGAGAGGGTTGAAGCCATAAGAGCACTACCATTGCCAAGCCACAAGAAATCCCTTCAGAGTTTCTTGGGGAGAATAAACTTTGTTCGAAGGTTTGTCCTAGATTTTGCAGCCCTTGTCAAGCCCATCACCAAAATGTTAAAGAAGAGCATGGCTTTCAAGTGGACAGCAGAAGGCAATGAGAGTTTTGAAGAAATCAAAGAAGCCATTTCTCAAGCACCAACTCTCATCAACCCGGACTTCTCCAAGGATTTCATCCTCTATGCATTTGGAGGTAATGACATTATTCCTGCCATTTTGGTACAGCAGAACAAAGATAATGATGAGCAGCCAATTTCCTTCTTCAGCCAGAGCCTAGATGACTATGAGGTGAAGTACTCTTTTATTGAGAAGCATGTGCTAGCAGTAATCAGAAGCTTGAAGAAATTCAAGCATTTAGTCTCGAACAACAAGGTCCAGTTGCTGGTCTCACATGCTGGGGTTAAGGACTTCCTCCTCAACAAAGATTTAAACGAAAAAAGGGCAGGTTGGATCACCCATGTCATGGAGTATGACATTGAGATCAAGATCACTAAGGTGGTAAGAGGGAAAGGATTGTGTGAGCAGCTGGTTTTGGGGAAGCAAAAAGAAGTATGTAATGAAGAAGAGGCTGTTTTGATAGTCCAGGACAGCCATGAGCCAAGTGGCAATCAAGAAGAAGACAATGCTGCCCCCACTCCTTGCTAGACCCAAGGTATTATACACTTCCTAAGCACAGGCCTATGCCCCTAGGAGATGAACAAGACCCAAAGAAGACACTTCAGATTGCAAGCTGTCCCATATGCCATTTTTGATGGAGTTTTGTTCAAGAAAGATGTGAATGGAGTGCTGCTGAGATGCATTAGCACAAATCAGATTCATAGGGTGTTGGAAGAGTTCCATGGTGGACCAGCTGGTGGTCATTTTGAACCAAGAGTGACAACTCTAAAAATCATGAAGGCTGGTTATTATTGGCCTAAAATTTCCAGTGATTGCTATGCATGGATTAAGAGGTGTAAGAATTGTGCATTCTTCACAGGAAAAGAGAGACTTGCTGCCCTTCCATTCCATCCAATCTTAGTTGACTAGCCATTCATGCAATGGGGTTTGGATTTCATTGGAGTCATTAATCCCAATTCAAGTCAAGGGTACAAATGGATTTTGATAGCCACGGACTACTTCACCAAACGGACTGAAGCAGTAGCACTCAAAGAAGCAAATGAGTCTAGCATCTTAGACTTTTATGAGGGGATAGCGACCAGATATGGTATACCTGCTGCAATAATCTCAGATAATGCATTGGCATTCATTGGATCCAAGGTGACTGAGTGGGTTGTCAAGAACGGGATCTACCTAAGCACTTCATCAAACTATTACTCTCGAGGTAATGGCCAGGCCGAGTCTACAAACAAGAACTTGTTGAGGATCATTAGGAGGACTCTTGATAAGAATCAGAGGTCTTGGCATACCAAACTGAAATCAGCCTTATGGGCTGATAGGATAACTCCCAAGAGATCCACAGGTAACTCTCCATTCAAACTTGTCTATGGAAGAGAGGCAATCTTGCCCATGTCACTTGAGTTGCCAACATTGGAACTCATGAAGCAATTAGAGTTGCTAGAGTTTGAGCCCATGGAGGTGAGATATGCAGAGTTGATGGAGCTGCAGGAGGTCAGAAATCAGGCAACCCAAGCAATGGAAAAGGATCAAGCTTTGATCAAAAAGACCTTTTATAGGAAGGCCAAGGATAGATCTTTTCAGGTTAGAGATCTAGTGTTGAAATGGGATGTGGATAGAGAAAAACTAGGAAGGCATTCAAAATTTAATGCCATTTGGAGTGGCCCATACATGGTCACGAAGTGCAAGAACAACAATGCTTTCCAATTGGCCTCATTGGATGGTGAAGAACTGCAGATTCCAGTCAATGGAATCTATCTCAAGCGTTGCTTCTAGAGGGAAATTTACCACCTTGTAAATATTAGATTAGATTTTCATTCCACCAAGTGCTTTGCACATTGTTTTGTTGTAGGTTAGTTTTTCTTTCCCTAAGTGCTTTGGCACAGCTAGCTGTCCCTGGAGATGTTTTGCAATCCTTGCTTCCATCATGTGATATTCCATCTTCCTCCTTGCACTTTCTAAGTCAGTTGGGGTTCTAAACAGAATATTTGATGGCTCCATGCCCAATGGACTGCTTCAGGCTACTGGTACTTTCATCTAGCAGGCAGATGACCCCTCTAAGTCATCAAAATTGTTATCCAAAATGTGCCCCAGCTCATTTTTTGTGGGTAACTCCTTGTGTTCTTGCCTCTCTTGTGCCTCAGTCCACATTTTTTGATTTTAAGGCACTCAAGGCTTTCTAAAAATGGCACCATCAGATAGAGCTCTCTCTCAGCTTTCCAAAAAGGTAAAGTTTTCCTCCTAACTCATATTTTTCAAGTTATGGCTCGGCGGAGTTTTTGTGGAAAATTTTCCCATTTGAGGCCCACAGCCAATAGGCAGCTGCCACGTGGCATCCGACCAGCAAAGCGCGTGGAATTTTTGAAAATTTTTCCAAAGACGAAAAAGAGGTAAAATTTGAAAAATTTTCCCGCCGATCCGTTTTTGGGCCGTTTTTGCCCTAAATCTTCAAATGATCATATCTTTTGATCCAGAGCTCGGATTTTCGCGTTCTTTATATCATTGGAAAGCTGTTAAAATTCTCTACATGACTCCATGGTCAATTTCTAATTTTGGTTCAGTTTGGAGAGAGAAAATTTAAAAAGAGTTCTGGTACGTGTCCATGGCCAGAAATGACATTTCAGCAACCAAATTTAATACAGAATGGGTCGCATTCTTCTCCAATATGGTAAAAAATGACAGGGTATGGGTTTGTAAGGTCCTCCATGTTGTTTTAATGCATTTTCCATCAATGAGGAATGGGCTCCCATGTTTTTTACATTTTCTCTCTCCTGGGCTCGACCCATGCACTGTAAAAGCCAGATTTGACTCATTTCTTCATGGTTGAACACTTTTTGGCATTGCAAACTTCTTCTTTCACCTCCAGCAAGTGATAGTTGTAAGAATCAGACCTTTTTCACAGTTTGTAACAGGTTTATACCTCTTTGATCGTGGAATGCAAGAGATTTTTACATGGAATTGACAGTGCAAACTCTGTGAATACTTTTAGTCCTCTGTTTGTATTGTTTTACTTCATTTTAAGACCTCTAATTACATCTATCAGCTTGTGTATGTTTTCCCTTGTTGCATTTTATGAATTTGTGTTTATTTAAATGGCAAACAATGTTTCACCACTCCTTTTGGTGCATCACCATCTTTAGTTTAGTTTCATTTTTACATTTTTATCCCTGTCTCCTTGCAATCTAAGGTAGAATTAGGATTAGAACCTCTGTAGTTGTGCAAAATATAGATCTAAATCAGAGGAGTTTGAGGAACCAGCCTCTATTCATGAGATTCCTCTCTCATTTTCACAAGTCCCACACTTGGAGAGAGGTTTCCATGTTGTGCAATCACATTGGATGCTCTAAACATCATTTAGAACCTTGATTTGCATCCAGGAGTGCTATTGATTTGCAACAATAGTTACATTATTTGTAAAAGCTAGAGTTATAAATTATAAGAGATTTCTTTCTTCCACGAGTTTACAGTTTAATGTGCAACATTCAAATGTGGAAAAACATATCAGTTTTGTTCCTCAGACATCTAATTGATTCAACACACACCTACACGCACATGCACATGCCCACGCACACACACCCACACACACATGCACATGCCCACACACATGCAGACGCACATGAACACGCACATGCACTCCCACATAGACGCGCACAAGCACATGCACACACACACCCACACGCACACGCACACACCCCCATACGCAGACGCGCATGCTCAGTCACATGCGCATGCACACACACATACACACGCACACGCACACGCACACGCACGCACACGCATACGCACACACACACGCGCATGCACACGCACACTTACACGTACTCAAACACACATACACACAAACACACATATATATACTTTAATGCTAAAAATAGATATAATTCCTGAGACTTAATTAAAACATCCGCACACGTGTGCACACGCACACGCACACACACACACCCACACGCACATGTACACACACACACACACATACGCGCACGCACAATCACACGAGTAAACACACACACACACGCACACGCACATGCACATGGACATGCACACACACATGCACACGCACATGCAAATGCACACGCAAACACACACGCACACGCAAACGCACATGCACACATTGGAAAAAACACACTCATACATAGGCATACGTAGAAGCACACAAACACACACACGCACATGTACACACACAAGCACATGCACACACACACACGCATGCACACACACGCATGCACACACAGACACACAAACGCACACGCAAAAGCACACACACACATGCGCGCGTGCACACGCACACGCACACACACACACGCACGCACACGCACACGTACACGCACACGCACATTCACACGCACACGCACACGCACATTCACACGCACACGCACACACACAAACACACACGAACATTCACAAACACACACACACACACACACACACACGCGCGCGCGCGCGCACATGCATACACACATGCATACGCGCACATTCACTCACACGTGCAGGCACACGCACATGCACACGCACACACACACACACCTTCACACGTACATGCATATGCACACACACACGCACACGCACACACATGCACACTCTCACACGCACACACACACACACGAATGCACACACACATGCACATGCGTGCACACGCACATGAACACGCGCACACACACACGCATGTACACGTGCACGCACATGCACACAAACAAAAACACACATATAAACAAACACACATACACACACGCACACGCACTCACACACGCACTCGCACACACAACTGCACACGTGCACGTGCACGAGCACGAGCACGCATATGCATACGCACACACACATACACACACACACACACAAACACATACGCACACGCACAGACACGCATATGTGCACGCTCACTCACACGTGCATACACGCACATGCACATGACCACGCACACACACACGCATATGCACACAAACACAAAAATGCACACACAACGCACACGTGCACGCAGAGACACGCACCTTCACACGCACATGTATATGCACAAAAACACGCACACGCACACGTAAACGCATACGCACACACATGCACAATCTCACACACGCACACACACATGCACGCACACACACACGCACGTACACGCACACGAACACACACACGCACACACGCATGTACATGCGCACGCACATGCACACAAACAAAAACACACATACAGATAAACACACATACGCATACGCACACACACATACACACGCACACACACAAACACATACGCACACGCACAGACACGCATATGCGCATGCTCACTCACACGTGCATGCACGCACATGCACACAAACAAAAACACACATATAAACAAACACACATACACACACGCACACGCACTCGCACACACAACTGCACACGTGCACATGCACGAGCACGAGCACGCATACGCATACGCACACACACATACACACGCACACACACAAACACATACGCACACGCACAGACACGCATACGTGCACGCTCACTCACACGTGCATACACGCACATGCACATGACCACGCACACACACACGCATATGCACACAAACACAAACACGCACACACAACGCACACGTGCACGCACAGACACGCACCTTCACACGCACATGCATATGCACAAACACACGCACACGCACACGTAAACGCATACGCACACACATGCACAATCTCACACGCGCACACACACATGCACGCACACACACACGCACGTACACGCACACGAACACGCACACGCACACACGCATGTACATGCGCACACACATGCACACAAACAAAAACACACATACAGACAAACACACATACGCATACGCACACACACATACACACGCACACACACAAACACATACGCACACGCACAGACACGCATATGCGCATGCTCACTCACACGTGCATGCACGTACATGCACATGACCACGCACACACACACGCATATGCACACAAACACACACGTACACACAAGCATGCACGCGCGCACGCACAGACACGCAGAAGCATACGTACACGCACAAGCACATGCACAAGCACACGCACACACACACACACACATCCATGCACACGCACACGCACTCTCACGCACACGTGCACATGCACCCGCATACGCATACACACAAGCACACGCACATGCACACGAACACGCACACGCACACGAACACGCACACGTACACGCGCACACACACACACCCAAATGCACATGCACACACACATGCACACGCACACGCACATGGACATGCAGAACCACACGCACGCGCACTCACACACGCACACGCACACAACTGCACACACGAACACGCACACCCACACGCACACACATGCACACACACACAAAATGCAAACACAACGCCAGTGCACGCAAGAACACGAACATTGCACCGCACATGTAGAGGCCACAAAAACACGCACACGCACACGTAAACGCATACGCACACACAGCAAATATCAAACCCGGCCACCACACATGCACGCACACACACACGCACGTCACGCACACGAACACGCACACGCCCACACACGCATGTACATGCGCACGACACATGCACACAAAAAAAAAACAACACCTAAGATAAACACACATACGCATACGCACCAACACATACACACCAACACAAAAATACATACGAAACGCACAGAACGCATTGCGCATGCTCACTCACACGTGCATGCACGCACATGCACACGAACAAAAACACCACATTAAACAAACACACATACAAACACGCAAACGCACTCGCACACACAAATGCACACGTGCACATGCCCGAGCACGAGCACGCATACGCATACGCACACACTACATACACACGCACACACACAAACACATACGCACACGCCAGACACGCATAGTGCCGCTCACCACACGTAATACACCACATGCAATGGACCACGCACAACACACGGCATATGCACCACAAACACAAACACGCACACACAACGCACACGTCACGCACAGGACACACACCTTCACACCGCACATGCATATGAACAAACACACTGCACACGACACGTAAACGCATACGCACACACAGGCACAATCTCACAAGCGCACCACACACATGCACGCAACAACCGCATGTACACGCCACACGACACGCACACGCAACACGGCAGGTACTGCGCACACCACATTGCACAACAAACAAAAAACACACCACAGAAAACACACATACGCATAGCACACACACATTACAAACGCACACACACAAACACATACGCCACACGCACAGACACGCATATTGCGCATGGCTCACTCACACGTGGCATTGCACGTACATGCACATGACCAAGACACACAAACGATATATGCAACAAACACAAACACAACGTACAACACACATGCACGCGCGCACGGCACAGACACGCAGAAGAAGCATACGTACCGCAAAGCACATGCACAAGCACACGCACAACACACACCCAAATCATTGCACACGCACACGCACTCTCACGAACACGTGCAACATCACCCGCATACGAATGAACACAAAAAGCACCACGCACATGCAAACGAAACGCACCACGCCACACGAACACGCAACACGTACGCGCACACACAAAACACCCAATGCACATGCACACACACATGCACACGCACAGCAATGGACATGCAGAACCACACGCACGCGCACTCACACACGCACACGCACACAACTGCACACACGAACACGCACACCCACACGCACACACATGCACACACACACACGCAAGCACACGGGCACACACATGAACACGCACATGCCCACACACATGCACACACATAGGCACATTCACATAAA
Organism: Taxus chinensis; assembly: GCA_019776745.2. Classification (NCBI taxonomy): domain Eukaryota; kingdom Viridiplantae; phylum Streptophyta; class Pinopsida; order Cupressales; family Taxaceae; genus Taxus; species Taxus chinensis. The sequence goes on along the minus strand of CM034147.1, from coordinate 473,675,193 downwards.
TGCACACGCACCCCCCAAAAACGAACTGCCATGACGCACCACCAAACCCACACCACACGAAAACACACATTTCCACCCGCACGCAGACGGTATGGCTACTCACACACAAATGACACATGACACGCCCACGCACAACGCACGCAAACCGCACACATGCACACGCACACGCACCGCCCAAGAACACACGCACACCACATGCACACACATTGCACACCACACACAAGCACAAAGCACAACCGAACACACACAAATGCCGCGACACATGCAAACATTCATAGGCACATTCCACATTCACATGAACACGCACATGTGCAACTCTGCGCAACATGACACACCAACACCCACACGAAAACACACATAACCCGCAAGCGACGCGTATGCTAACTCACACACACAAATGAACAGGCACACGCAACACGCAACGCACGCAAACCGCACACATGAACACGCACACGCACCGCACCAGAACACGCACACACCACCGTACACACACACCATATGCACATTCGCACAACACCACACACCGCACCCGCACACGCACACTGCACATGCACACGCCCAACATCACCTGCACCCACACACTCAACCGCACCAAACGCACACGCACAAGCACATGCACATGCACACGCGCATGTAAACACACACCCACATGCACATGCGCACACACACATGCATGCACGCTCACTGACAAGTGCATACATGCACACACACACGCACACGCACACGCACATGCACACGCACACGCACACGCATACGCACGTGCACACGCCCATGCAAACACACACCCACAAGCACACACGCACAAACATGCATACACACATGCATACACGCACGCTCACTCACACGTGTATGCACACACACACGCACATGCACACACACACACACACGTACGTGCACACGTACATGCACACACACACGCACACACATACACACACAAGCACACACACACACACACACACACGCATGCACACACACAAGCACACGCACATGTACACACACACGCACACGCATAGACACACAAAAGAAAACACACACACACACACACACGCACACATGCACACGTACACGCACAAGCACATGCACACACATGCACATGCACACGCACACGCATACACACACAAGCACACGCACACACACACACACATGCACACGTACATGCACGTGCATGCACACACGCACACACATGCACACACACACACACGCACACTCACTCACACGCACACGCATATGCACATGCACACACACACATGCGCGCACACACACACACACACACACACACACACACACACACGCGCGCTGCGGCTGCGCGCACGCACACGCACACGCACACACAAATACACATCCACACACACGCACACGCACATGCACACACAAATGCACATCCACACATACACGCACACACACACGCATATGTGCACGCTCACTCACACGTGCATACACACACACATGCACACACTCCTGCACACACACATGCACACGCACATGCACATGCACACATACACACGCAGGAAAAAACAAACGCACACGTAGGCATACACACAAGCACACTAACACGCACACACGCACGCATACGCACACGCACATGTACACACACACGCACACACACACACACGCACACGCACACGCACACACAAACACATGCACACGCACACACACATACACACACACGCACACTCACACGCATGCACACACACAATCACATGCACATATACACACACACGCACACGCATAGAAAGACACAAGCACATGCACACACGTACACACACACGCACACACATGCACATGCACATGCACATGCATTAACACACAAGCACACGCACACGCACGCACACACACAAGCACACACATGCACACGTACACACACGCGCATGCGTACACGCACACACATGCACAAACACATGCACACGCACACACACGCACACACACTCGCACGCATACGCATATGCACATGCACACACACATCCACACACACACGCACACACACACGTACACGCACACACACATGCACACGCACACGCACACGCACATGCACACGTACACACACAAGCACATGTACACACACACACACAAGCACACACACACACACACGCACACGCACACACACACGCACACGCACACGCACATGCACACTGTAGTGCCCACTTCCCTTTGACACTGTTTAGATACTGATCCTGACTCTATTGATCATATTTTAGATATTATTATATTTTGATGTAACAGGATGTGTATATACTAGCTCATGGATCATTATGGACATTATCATGTTTTGATTAGCATGATGGTTAGATGTTAGACTATGGATTAATATTGATCTGGATTCAGTTATTGTGCTTGAGGAACATTGAGACATTTTTGTTATTATGTGGATAATGATATACTAGTTGACATGGACAGGTTATTGATGTTAATTTTAGACATGTGACATTGATTATTATGAATAGCTCTAGTATAGAAATATATTGGATGATAATATAGTTACAAATTAAATTTTAATGATAAATATTGAATCCTTGATATTGTTGTGATTTAAAATTAATAATTTTATGTTGCTTATGTCATTTGGATGTTCTGATGTGGCCACGAGGCCGAAGGAGGTATTTTGCATTTTGCAGGTTAAAATCACAACAATGTTGGGGGACTAGAGACTAACCATATTGGAATTTAGTGTGAAATACACAAGGTCACCATGGCAACTATGTTTGATTGTGTGTTTAGTTGTTAGGATTTCCCATGGGGGGATTTCCATTATTGTGACCATAGGGGCATATATGTGTTTTATTATGTGTTCCTGTTATCCAAATGTTCCCCCTGCTCATTTTGTGGCTAACTCCCTTTCATTCTTTCCTTCTATTGTGCCTCAGTCATAAATTTTTACTTTTTAGGCACTCAAAACCTTCTGGAAATGACACCATTGGATAGAGCTCTTTCTCAACTTTCTAGAAAGGTAAAGATTTCTTCCTAACTCCACGTATTTTCAAGTTATGGCTCGGTGGAGTTTTTGTGGGAAATTTTCCCTTGCAAGGTCCATAGCCAATCAGAACTCGCCACGTGTCCAGGTCAAAAATATCAAAGCGATCTGATTTTGGTCTATTTTTGCCCTAAAACTTCAAATCGCCATAACTTTTGATCCAGAGCTCAGATTTTCGTGTTCTTTATATCAATGGAAAGATGGTGAAATGCTCTACAAGATTTCATGGTCAATTTTAAATTTTGGTTCAGTTTGGAGGAAGAAAATCTAAAAACACTTCTGGTACGCGTCCATGGACATAACTGATGTTTCAACAACCAAATTTAATACAGAATGGGTCGCATTCTTCTCCAATATGGTCAAAAATGACAGGGTATGGATTTGTAAGGTCCTCCATGCTATTTTAATGCATTTTCCATCAATGAGGAATGGGCTCCCATGTTTTTTACATTTTCTCTCTCCTGGGCTCGACCCATGCACTGTAAAAGCTAGATTTGGCTCATTTCTTCATGGTTGAACACTTTTTGGCATTGCAAACTTTTTCTTTCACCTCCAGCAAGTGATAGTTGTAAGCATCAGACCTTTTTCACAGTTTGTAATAGGTTTATACCTCTTTGATGGTGGAATGCAAGAGATTTTTACATGGAATTGACAGTGCAAACTTTGTGAATGCTTTCAGTCCTCTATTTGTATTGTTTTACTTCATTTTAAGACCTCTAATTACATCTATCAGCTTGTGTATGTTTTCCCTTGTTGCATTTCATGAATTTGTGTCTATTTACATGGTAAAAAATGTTTCACCACTCCTTTTGGTGCATCACCATCTTTATTTTAGTTTCATTTTTGCATTTTTATCCCTGTCTCCTTGCAATTTCGAGTAGGATTAGGATCTGAACCTCTGTAGTTGTGTAAAATATAGATCTAAATCAGAGGAGTTTGAGGAACCAGTCTCTAATCTGGAAATTCTTCTCTCAGTTTCACAAGTCCCACACTTGGAGAGAGGTTTCCATGTTGTGCAATCACACTGAATGCCTAAAACATCAATTCAGAACCTTGATTTGCATCCAGGGGTGCTGCTGATTTGCAACAACAGTTTTGGCATGCCCGGTGGGACCTTAGAGGTCTCATTTTTATTACAGTAAAGTTGATGTGCATCTGCTGCAATTTTCTTGATTGAAAAGAGCTATAATTTGCATATCTAGCGACTCCAAAGGGGAAGAATCAACTGTTTTCAGCAGTGCAGACCTGAAAATTCATGAGAAGAATCACTACAAGGTCAAGAGCTGGAGAAGAAGAGGTGATGTTTGAATATCTGCAGTTATCTCCAAGAGTAAGGCAAAGTGGAAGAAGGATTCAAAGGTCTCCATCTCCACCAAACAGAACTCTCTCAACTCCTCCACCTGGTAAGCCTTTCATTCAGTCAACAAGGGTTTTAAGACCAATTAGAATGGCACAAAACAACCCCTATGTCAATTTCACAGGTAGCAGCCCACTTGCCCTCAATTCACAACATCCAATTCCAATTGCATCCTTGAAGAACATTCCATACTCCACTGGAGAGAATTAGACTACTCCAGGTGATCATGTTAAAGACATTGCCAACCTTTGCGCAATTCATGAAATCAATGAGATGCAAGTGGCTGTCAAATTGCTGGCATCTTCATTCAAGGGGAAAGCATTGCAATGGTTTAGAAGCCTTGGAGCTAGTTCTATCACAAATTGGAATCAGCTATGTATAGCACTTCGTGAGCAATTTGGAGAGAAGGGAGACAACTTGTCTCTTTTGGAGCAGCTAACAACCATCAAGAGAGCTCCCAATAAACAGCTGACCGATTTCAACTTGAGATTTCAAAAGAGTTGGGAGAGAATTCCAGTGGCAGTTAGGCCAATAGTAGAAGGTGCTTTTCTCTATTATCTCAAAGCTCTAAATTCTGATATTTCTATGTTGATTCAGTCCATGGGAGGCATAACTATCCCTATGGCTTATAGCATTGCCATTAGGGCTGAAAATTGTTTGATCCAAGCTGGCAAACTAGCCCCTAGACCTCCCATGCCATTGTTTACAAGTTTAGAGAGTCCAAATACCAATCAAGCACCTAATTTGGCTCCTTCTCCCACTCCTTGAAATCAGAGTTAAATGAAGCTTCTACTTCATCTCCAAGTGCCCAAAATGAGCTTCAAGAAGTCATCAAGCAACTGCAAAACCGAGGCAATGAGCTGGTTACTCTCAAGAGGCAACAAGCCCAAGGTTTTAGACCTTCTTACCAGCCCCAAGCTCAACCTAACAGGCAGCCATACCAACCACAAAGACCACCTAATCCAACTGCAAATATGAATCAAACAAGGCCTCCTGCCAATAGACCATTTCAGCCCTACAATCCAAATGCCATATCTACCTCTAAGGCATTGGTGCCAACACAAAACAACATTGCTTAGGAGTATGACTGGTGTTTTCCATGCAATGAACCTCATAACCAATCTATGTGCTTCAATGGTGCTTTGAATCAAGCATTAATGGTGACAACTACTGGTGTGGAGGGTGGGGGTAGTCAAGGAAATAGCCAACAACAAGAAACATTCCAACAGCAATCAGCCCCAAATGACACCACATTGGTAAATTGGCAAGTAGAGGATTTTTTTGGCATGAATCAGGCAGTTTCCCAAGGTGTTGCAGCCAACACAAGGTCAAAAAGAAGGAATTTGGGTGAAGAACAGCCATTAGCTCCAGCCAATCCACAACCTTCCATGGCTCCACAAATGGTTGGCAAGCAAAATCTAATTTCAAATGCACAAGGGCAGCCAAGAACAGCTCCTAGACCAACTCAAATACCAGTTATTACTGCCCACGTGTAAGGAGTGAATGTACAAGCAAAGGGATAGCAAAGAGATCCTTCATCACCATTCAATATCATTGATCAGATGAAGAAGACAAATGTTAATATATCAGTGTGGGAATCCCTATCTATCCTAGGCCAAAGAGACTTATTACAAGCTGCCATGAAGGACTGGTCAACTTCAAATCAGCAAGTTCAGATGCAAGAGAAAGTGCTCACAAATGCTACCCAGCCTGAGGGAAATCATGGAGGACAGCAAGGTAAAATGTTGAAGCCCCCTCCTTTCTATGTTTCATTAATCATTGGAAATTAGTTAGTGCACAATTACATGATAGATTCCAGGGCAAGTAGCTCAGTGATGCCTAAAAAAATAGTTGATCAGCTAGGGCTCCAGTATGAAACCATATCCAAAGGGGTAGTGCAGTTGGATGGGACAACAGTAACAACAGTTGGGGTGATTAGAAACTTGATTCTTACCTTGCATGCATGTCCAAATGTTGTTGTTTCACAAGATGTATCAGTCATAGACCTTCCACCACTCTTTGCCCTATGTTTGTCAAGGGACTTCACAGCCAAGATTGGGGGATATCTGTCTACTAATTGGTCACACATGCTGTTCAGAATGAGGTATGGAACTAAGGCTACAATCAGGTCTGAACCTATTGCAAACTTCCACATTGAGCCTTACACTCCATGTCAGATCAATGCCAATTGTTCAGCATTTGATCAAGAAGACCACCCAAGCACCGATGAAGCTGACACCAAGGTTGGGAGCATCCTGGATCTAACTCTTGATGAATGGGAAAACAAGGTACATAATTTGATCCTTATCAAGAAGTGGAAGAATCTGAGCTAGGGGTCTATTTCATACACGAAGAAAATCAGCCTATTCCTAGCATCACCAAGCCAAACCATGAAGATGACAATGAGGTATGGCAGCTGTTTTTTTATGGATCAAGGAGTAGACAAGGTGTAGGAGGTAGACCCATGCTTGTTTCACCTCAAGGAGTAAAGTAATATTCAGCTTTTATATTTAAGTTTGCATGCTCCAATAACACTGCTGAATATGAAGCCTTAGTGCAAGGGATGCATTGGGCAATCAAGAAGAAAATAAAGAACTTGCAAGTCTTTGGTGACAGTGAATTGATTGTAAATCAGGTCAAGGGACAACATGCTACCAAGAATGATCTACTCAGGTGCTACAAGAACAGGGTGTGGGACCTCATGGAAGATTTTGAGGGTTTTGGCATCAAATCCATTCCTAGGAAAGAGAATCAAGATGCTGACAGGCTTGCAGCAGTAGGGGCAGCCTTTGACATTGTGGAAAGCATTCAAAAAGACAAGGTACAACCAAACATCCATGTGATTGTGAGGCCTTCAGTTCCAGATAAAAATGTCAATTGGTAAGTATTTGAGAATCACGAGCAAATCATCCATTTCTTGCAAGAAGAAGCTGAGTTCTCAGCTAAGAATCAAGAAAAACTGGAACAGCAGTATGGTGACCAAGTGGTACAACTGAGAACTAACAAGCTACCCAAGGGACTTATCACTTTGGAGTCCATTTTTAATCCCAATGATCAGTTTAGGAAAGAGAAAGCAAACATTCAGGTCAAGAGAGAAGATTCAGTATCCATCTTGGTAGAAGAGAACAAACCATTGCAAATTGGAAAGATGACAACTGAAAAAGAAAGGTATGAATTCATGCAGTTGTGTCAGGAATTCCCAGATGTGTTTGCTTTGAGCTACGAATATTTGAAAGGTTTCAATCCCAACTTAGCTCAGCATACCATTGAATTGGATCCAAATACTAAGTCTGTCAGGAGAAGCCACAACCAGTCATGCTTGCTTCTAAGCATGAGGATGAGCTGCAAGGCTCCAAGGATCAGCTGTCATACCTCTCCAATCCAAATGCAGAGCAACTAAAAGAGGTATTGGATTTGTTTTTAGTTGACACCTTGCTAATTTGGGTAGAAGACTAGCTTCTTGTTGATTTTCCACTCATCCAATCAGCCATACTCAGCTCCAAATCATTTGCATGGCTGCCAATTTTGAAGAAAGGAAGCTATTTTGCATAATTAGTTGCAGGGTTCATTTAGCTCACCTTTGCTTCTAGTTAGAGTAGAGTAGGTAGGTTTGCTTTCAGTAGAAGAAGTGCTTGTGCACACTCTGCATGTTCCATTTAGAGCATGTATGATTTTCAGTTTGTACATAGTTTTGGTGCTAGTGGTTTCGCTCTTGCACAGTTCATTTTGATGGCATTTTGGTGGGAACAACTCCATGTCCAGTGGGATTCAAGTGGTTCAGAGGGAAGTTTTCAAAGTTCAGATCAGTTTTCAGGCTACTACTCATGACTCCATGCCCAATGGATTGCTTCAGGATACTAATCATTCATCCAGCAGGCAGATGACTCCTCTGAGTCACCAAAATTGTTATCCAAATGTGCCCCCTACTCATTTTGTGGCTAACTCCCTTTCATTCTTTCCTTCTATTGTGCCTCAGTCATAAATTTTTACTTTTTAGGCACTCAAAACCTTCTGGAAATGACACCATTGGATAAAGCTCTTTCTCAGCTTTCTAGAAAGGTAAAGATTTCCTCCTAACTCCACGTATTTTTCAAGTTATGGCTCGGCGGAGTTTTTATGGGAAATTTTCCCTTGCAAGGTCCGCAGCTAATCAGAACTCGCCACATGTCCACGTCAAAAATATCAAAGTGATCCGATTTTGGCCTATTTTTGCCCTAAAACTTCAAATCGCCATAACTTTCGATCCAGAGCTCATATTTTCATGTTTTTTATATCAATGGAAAGCTGGTGAAATGATCTACAAGATTTCATGGTCAATTTTGAATTTTGGTTCAGTTTGGAGGGAGAAAATCAAAAAATACTTCTGGTACGCACCCATGGACAGAAATGACGTTTCAACAACCAAATTTAATACAGAATGGGTCGCATTCTTCTCCAATATGGTCAAAAATGACAGGGTATGGGTTTGTAAGGTCCTCCATGCTGTTTTAATGCATTTTCCATCAATGAGGAATGGGATCCCATGTTTTTTATGTTTTCTCTCTCCTAGGCTCGACCCATACACTATAAAAGCCAGATTTGGCTCATTTCTTCATGGTTGAACACTTTTTGGCATTGCAAACTTCTTCTTTCACCTCCAACAAGTGATAGTTGTAAGAATCAGACCTTTTTCACAGTTTGTAACAGGTTTATACCTCTTTGATGGTGGAATGCAAGAGATTTTTACATGGAATTGACAGTGTAAAATCTGTGAATGCTTTCAGTCCTCTATTTGTATTGTTTTACTTCATTTTAAGACCTCTAATTACATCTATCAGCTTGTGTATGTTTTCCCTTGTTGCATTTCATGAATTTGTGTCTATTTACATGGCAAAAAATGTTTCACCACTCCTTTTGGTGCATCACCATCTTTAGTTTAGTTTCATTTTTGCATTTTTATCCCTGTCTCCTTGCAAGTTAGAGTAGGATTAGGATCTGAACCTTTGTAGTTGTCTAAAATATAGATCTAAATCAGAGGAGTTTGAGGAACCAGTCTCTAATCTCGAGATTCCTCTCTCAGTTTCACAAGTCCCACACTTGGAGAGAGGTTTCCATGTTGTGAAATCACATTGGATGCCTAAAACATCAATTCAGAACCTTGATTTGTATCCAGGGGTGCTGCTGATTTGCAACAACAGTTCCCTTTTTAATTATTGTTGTGTATGTTATTTGTAATGTGCTTTTGTTTTAATTATTTAAAAGTGATAATAGGATGTGAGAGTCATATAGTTAAAATTCAATTTAATTAAATAGGATGTGGAAGGTGAAATTAAATGTTATTGTCTTGGTTGAAAATGAAATTTATTTACATTTTATAACGATATGGAAATTAAATTTGATGGTTGTGTCTAAAGTTTGTAAAAAAATAAATAAATGTCATAAAAATAAATGCATTTTAAAAGAGTGTGTAAGTTACCAAGTATGGGTTGTGTAAGTGAAGTGATAGATTGTGTAAAAAATTGTAAGAGGTTGTAAGAAGATTTTAGAAGGTCAAACACTCCATCTCTCTTTTGAAATTCGAATTTGAGCTTGGAGGACAAATTTGGAGGCTTGTGGGACAAGTTAAACTTTTCCCACACCTCTCAAAATCCTCCACCAACCATGTCTATTAATTTGGAGTCAAAATCAGATTATTTTATTACATTTTGACATGTTTTTGTGTAAGTATTGATTGCACTTGTTTTACAAAATTTAAATGCATTCATTTTGGGGTATGGGCTACATTGTGTATGTAAGTAATTTTTTCATTTTCATTTATTATGATTTATTTTTCCTTGATGTTGAATGCTTTTGGGATGAGGAATAATGATGTGGCATCCCACTTGGAATCCACATCATCCTCTCCCTCCATCTCCTTTAAAAATTAAAATTTCCTCTCATTTGAGGTTGTTAAAAGTTGGAGATTGCACTCTTGGGTTAAATTTCTCTTGCTTTTTAGGAGCTTGCTTAGTGGAAGAAGTGGAATTACTTGTGTATGATTTCCCCTTGCTGATTTGGGACTGGTTTTTGGTGAATTAAAGACTGCTATTTTGGAAGCAAGTCTCCATTATGGAGAGGTAGGCTCTCACTTTTTTTTAAAATTGTTGTTTTTTCCCTCTTTTAGCATGATTTGAATGTGTTGTGTTTGCATTTTTTTTAGAGGGATGGGTAGAATGCTTAGGGCATGGTGTGGAGAGAAGACTATGAGGTTTATCAGAGGAGGGATAAGGAAATTTTCATTGTTATTTGTTCTTGGGAGGGACTGTTGGTTTGGGATCCACCTAGGAAAGGAAATTGCTTGCATTTCCTACTTTGGGGGAGGTATAAGGGATAAATTTGGAGGAGGGATAAGGAGGGGTTGAGGAGGGATAAGGTTTATGGGATTGCTATGATCTTGGCGGTTTGTTCTTGGTGGATGCCCAAAATTCAACTTGGGAGGCATAAGGAGACCTCCATAGTTCTTGCTCTTGCTTGGCTTGCTTGCTTGGAGAAGGAGCCTTTGTTTTGTTTGGAATTGATTGTTGTCGTAGAGAACTACATATTCTTGCCTTGTGTTTATTTGTGTTTGTGAATGTATGCTTGTATGTGAAGAAGCCATGTTGCCATGAGTTGAATTATCATACTTCATTTCAATATGGTTAGGGCTCGGGGGCCAATGGGGAAAGATGGCTTGTCTTTTCCCATTGGATGTCTTGGTTGGGTGGAGAGTGTTTCCTTTCCCCCTTCCTTGTTGTGATTAAAAGTAAAGGATGAAGAAATCAGCATGTTGCTGTTTGGAGCTTGGAGAGATCAGTTTGACAGTCATTCCTTTGAGCAGTTTTAATGTATCCCTACCCACTTCAAGTGGATGAATGTAATTGATAAAGATATGTGAGATGTTTGCCTTGTTATTGAAAGATGTAATCAAATTTGAGGAATGTAGAGAAGAATTGTAATTCTCTTTTTTTTTACTTGTAAAGAAATGAAATTGAAATGATATACTTGTATTCTTTTGGAAATCATATGGCTGTTATATTATACAAATTCTGTTTTAGAAAAGAGAGTACATATAAAAGAAATGACAGAAGCTTTATATTTTGAAATGAGTTTTGAACTAGAAATCAATCTTGCATAATGAATATATAATCCAAGGAGCATTGTATTTGTCGGAATTAGAACAATATGCACATTCAGTTGATAAATTGCAAAATCAGTTTAGAGGAATAAACTCACTATTTTAAAGTTAAAACTGGTAATGTGCATTTGATTAAATGAACAGTTCATATCTATACTTCTCAATTAATTTAAAAATACCTTATGTTACTACGCCAAGACTACACCAAACACAAATTGACAAAGTAAACTCGATGAAACAATTCAACAAATTCAAATTTTGAAACAATCCCCTTCCTAGGTTGTTTTTCTGTCCCTTGTTGGAGAAAAATGCTACTTCAATAAATTGATCAAATTGACACCTTTAAAACATTATAATTCTTCCCTAAGTTGATCCTCCGTGTCTGTTTGACATGTTGAGTGAAGGAAGAGTCCAATTTTTATAAAATTTGCAAGTTTAAAACTGCCAGTTTGTAACTTAAAACCCTGCAGATCGATTTCTTAAAATTGACCCCCTAAACCTCATCAAATTTAAAAATTTATATTTTTTGTACAAAGAGGACTCCGAGAGCTTTGTGGAAAGTCTGAGTTTGCCAAAAATGGAGCTTCCTATCAAAAGTTATGGCCATTTGAAGTTTACTTCAAAATGGCCATCCCAACCAAAAAATGAAATAATTCGACCTTAGAAAAATTTAAATTTTGAACTTTGGAAAAATTTCCTAAAATGTTCCGCGGCCCCGCCACCCTCTCATCCTATCAGAAGTCACCACGTGGCGCCTTAAAGAGGCGGACCCTTAATAAAACTTAACTTTTTGAAAATTTTGTCTTGGGAAACTTTTCCAAATTTTCCCCGCAACCCCGTACCCATCACGTGTTGACATGTGGCAGGGGGGCCATGGATTTAAAAATGAAAACTTAACATTTTGCCCTTTTTGGAAAAATTTCACTTTTTCCTCCGCCGACCTGCATCCCCGCGGCTAATCACAAAGCGCCACGTGGCCATTTGAGCAAGTGCGGAGGCATGGAGGAAAATTTTCCTTTGGAAAATTAAGACTTTGGTTTTGGAAAAAATTTCAAATTTTTCCCCACGACCCCCTCTCCCGCACTAATCACGTGATGACACGTGGCATTGGGAAAATTTTCCCAATTTTCTCCCTATCCCCTTGGATCTCCAAGGGAAAATTTTCCCCTAAAACTCCGCCCGGCCATAACTTGAGTTTTACAAGGAGTTAGGAGGACTTCTTTATATGGTTGGAAAGGTGAAGAAATTTCCTATCCAATGAGCCTAGTTTAGGAAAGTTTTGATAATTCTAAGTGTGTGAAAAATCTAGTTGAAGTTCAGGGCTTGATAGCGAGCAGGTCTGGCGATACATTTTTCCCTGAACCTTAGTAAAACTTGTAACCTCTAGTTTGGAACCCTGCAAACTTGTTATAAGATAAAGACGGAAATCCTGTGTTTGGTTAATCAGAATTTGTTTCGGAACCTATTTAGTTTCAAACTAGTGTCTTGCAACTTTGTTGTAAACTCTTCCTATAAATAAAAAATTATTCCATAATTTTCCTAGTTTGTTTCTTAGTCTCAAGTGGTAGTTGAAGCCAGCATTACACATGCACACACACATGCACACGCACACACACACGCACATGCACACGCACACGCACACGCACATGCACACGCATACGCATACGCATGCGCTCGCGCACACGTACATACAAACACACACCCACAAGCACACATGCATACGCGCACGCTCACTCACACATGCATGCACATGCTCGTGCACATGTACACGCACATGCACATGCACACACACACACACGCAAGAAAAAACAAATGCACACATAGGCATACACATAAGCACACTAACATGCACACACGCACGCATACGCACATGCACATGTACAGACACACGCACACGCACAAGCACAAGCACATGCACACACACACGCACACGCACACGCACACGCACACGCACACGCACACACACACACGCACACACACACACACACACACACACGTACGCACACATGTACATGCACACGCACAAGCACACGCACAAGCACACGCACACGTACATGCAAACGCATACACACACACAAGCACACGCACACGCACACACATGCACACACACAAACACACGCACATGTACACACACACGCACATGCATACACACACACGCACACGCACATGCATACACACGTATGTGCACACGTACACGCACACGCACACACATGCACAGGCACACGCACATGCACACACACTCACACACACACGCGCGCACGCGCGCACATGCACATGCATACACAGAAGCACACAAACACCCGCACTCATACGCACACGCACACGCACATGCAAACAAACACACATACACACAAACACACATATGCACACACACATGCACACGCGTGCACACACACACACACAGGCACACGCACACACTCTCGTACACTAACACGAACACGTAGATGCACATGCACATGCACATGCACACACACCCACACGCACATGCACATACACACACACACACGCACGCAAATGCACACACAAACACACGCATACGCGCACACTCACTCACATGCGTAAAAACACACACACGCATATGTGCATGCTCACTCACACGCGTAAGCGCACACACGCGCACACGCACATGCACACACACATGCACACGAACACACACACATAGGCATAAACACACGCACACATAGGCATATGCACAAGCACACGAACAAGCACACATGCACGCATACACACATTCACATGTACATGCACACGCACACATAGGCATAAACACACACACACATAGGCATACACACAAGCACACGAACAAGCACACACGCACACATACGCACACGCACACGCACATGCACACGCAGCCGCACACACACACACACGCACATACGTACACACACACGCACGCGCAGACGTACACACACACGTAAAAGCACACGCACACACACACAGACACGCACATGCACATGCACATGCACACGCACACGCACACGCACACGCACATGCACACGCATGTGCACACACGCAAACGCACATGCACACACACACACCAACACACAGACGCACACACACACACATACGCACACGCATACACACATGCTCACTCACATGCGCAGGCACACACACATGCACACACACACGCACATGCACACACACACGCACACGCACACACACATGCACACACACTCTCACGCACACGCGGACATACGCCTGCATATGCATACGCACACGCACACACACACACACGCACATGCACACGCACAAGCACACGCACACACACACACGCATACGTGCACGCTCAGTTACACGCGTAAGCACACACGCACGCATACACACACGCTCAGTTACACGCGTAAGCACACACACAAGCATACGCGCATGCTCACTCACATGCACACGCACACACATATGCACACACACACGCACACGTAGGCATAAACACACGCACACATAGGAATACGCACATGCACATGAACAAGCACGCACGCATACGCACACACACACACACACATGCGGCCGCACACACACGCACGTGCACACATACACATGCACACGCAAGAGCACATACACACACACACACGCACATGCACACACACACACATGCACACATACACGCACACGCATGCGCACGTGCACGCGCACACGCACACACACACGCATACGCGCACGCTCACTCACACGCACAGGAACACACACACATGCACATGCACATGCACGTGCACACACACACACACCCACACGCACATGCACACGTACATGCACATGCACTCTCACGCACACGCTCACATGCGCCGGCATATGCACAGGCACAAGCACACGCACACGCACACACATGCGCAACACATGCACACGCACACACACACACACACTCGTACGCACACGTACACACACACCCACACGCACACATGCACAGCACATGCACAAGCACATTGACACATAGCCAAACGCACACACACACACACGCACACACTCGCACGCACATGCACAAGCACACGCACATGCACACGCACGCTCACCCACACACACGCACGCGCACTCGTACACGCACATGCACACACACACAAGCACACGCACACACATGCACACACACACGCACACGCAGACGTACTTACACACACACGCATACGCACATGGACACAAACACGCATATGCACACGCTCACTCACACTAACAGGCACACACACGCACACACACATGCACATGCACACACACACGCACATGCACACGCATACACACATGCATACACACAGGCACACACACACGCACACGCACGTGCACACAAAAACACACACGCACACGCACACACACGTACATGCACACGCACAAGCACACGGACACACACACACACGCGCGCACACACACACACATACGTGCATGCTCAGTCACACGCGTAAGCACACACACAAGCATACGCGCACGCTCACTCACACGCACACACATATACAAACACACGTGCAAACGTAGGCATGAACACACGCACACATAGGCGTACGCACATGCACACGAACAAGCACGCATGCACACATACGCACACGCACATGTACACGCACATGCACATGCACAAGCACACACACACGCATAGGTGGCCGCACTTACACACGCACACGCACACGCACACGCACATGCACACGCACACGCACATGTACACGCATACGCACGTGCACGCGCACATGCACATGCCCACACACACCAACACCCACACGCACACACACATGCATACACACACGCATGTGCACGAACATACGCACACGCACACGCACATGCACTCTCATGCACATGCGTCGGCATACGCACACGCACATGCACAAGCACATTCACACACAGGCACACGCACACGCACACGCACACACACTCACACGGACACGCACACGCACATGCATAAGCACACGCACAAGCAAATGCACACGTACATGCACACGCACAAGCGCCCGCACACACACACGCGCACACGTACACGCACACGTACACACACAAGCACACGCACACACATTCACACACATGCACATGCAGATGCACTTGCACGCACGCGCATACGCACATGCACACACACACGCATATGTAGACGCTCACTCACACTAACAGGCACACACACACACACACACGCACATGCACACACACACACATGCACACGCACATGCACATGCCCACGCACACGCACATGCACACGCACATGAACATGCACACACACTCGCACACACACATATGTGCACGCTCACTCACACTAACAGGCACACACACGCACACGCACATGCACACCCTCATGAACACGCACAAGCACTCGCACACACGCGCGCACACTCACATGCATACGCACACGCAAACGCACACGCACACACCCCCACACGTAGAAGCGCATGCTCAGTCACATGCGCATGGACACACACATACACACGCACACACACACACGCACGCAAGCACACACACACGCACACACACATGCGCACGCGCACTCGCACTCGCACGCACACGCACACTTACATGCAAACAAACACACATACACAAAAACACACATAGATATACTTTAATGCTAAAAATAGATATAATTCCCGAGACTTAATTAAAACATCCTCACACATGTGCACATGCACATGCACACGCTCTCGTACACTAACACACACATGCAGATGCACATGCACACACACATGCACACACACATGCATGCGCACGCGCATAGGCACATGCACATACACACCCAAACGCACACGTACACACACACGCATACGTGCACGCACACTCACACGTGTAAGCACACACACGCACACACACACGCACATGCACACACACACACAAACGCAAACGCACATGCACACACACACATAGGCATATGCAGAAGCACATGAACACGCACACGCGCACGCATACGGACACACACAAGCACACGCACATGCGCTCGCACACACATGCACGGGCACACGGACACACACGCACACACGGACACACACACACACATGCACACACACACACACACACACACACACACACACACACACACACACACACACACACACACACACACACACACACGCGTACACACACACGCATAAGCACACGGACACAAACACACACACGCACATGCACATGCATACACACACGCACACACACATGCACACACACACGCTCACGCGCACGTGCACACGCACACACACACCCACACACCGACACGCACAGGAACAGGGACATGCACATGCACACACACACACGCATACACACACGCATATGCGCACGCTCAGTCAAAAGTACAGGCACGCGCACACGCAAACGCACATGCACATGCACACACAAACGCAGACGCACATGCACACGCACACGCACATGCACATGCACATGCACATGCACACGCACACACACACGCACACGCATATGCACATGCACATGCACACGCACACATAAACGCATACACATGCACACACACACACACACACACTCACATGCACACACACACGTGCACGCACATGCACACACACACACGCGCGCACGCGCACGTACACGGGTACGCACACGCACACACACACATAAACACACATACAGACAAACACACATACAAACAAACACACATACACACATGCACACGAACATGCACATGCACACACAAATGCACACACAAATGCACATGCACACGTACACGAGCACGAGCATGCATACGCACACACACACGCACACACACACAAACACATATGCACATGCTCACTCACATGCACATGCACATGACCATGCACACACGCACACATACGCACACACACACACACAAAAACACACACACACACACACATGTGCACACACAGACATGCAGACGCATATGCACACGCACACGCACACGCACAAGCACAGACACGCACATCCATGCGCACACACATGCACACGCACTCTCACGTACACGCGCACATGTGCCCCAATATGCACACGCACAAGTACACACACACGCACATGCACACACACACACACGCACACAGATGCACATG
The DNA here is from genome assembly GCA_019776745.2 of Taxus chinensis. Lineage (NCBI taxonomy): Eukaryota > Viridiplantae > Streptophyta > Pinopsida > Cupressales > Taxaceae > Taxus > Taxus chinensis. Next base: position 473,656,789 of record CM034147.1, on the reverse strand, counting down.
CATATGCACACGCACTCGCACACATACGCGCACACGGACACCCACACCCGTACCCACACGAAAACACACAGACACCCGCACACAGACGCGTGTGCTCAATTCAAACGCACATGCACATGCACACGCACATGCACACGCACACGCACACGCAAGCACACACATGCACACGCACACGCACACGCACAAGCACACGCACACGCACATGCACAAACACACATGTATGCATACACACACTTACACGCAGACAAATACACATACACTCAAACATACATACGCACACTCACATACACACGCTCTCGTACATTGACACACACGCAGATGCACATGCACACGTGCGCACGCGCACATGCACACACACACACACGCACAAGCACACACACACACACGCACACACATCCATGCACATGCACACGCACATCCACACACACTCTCATGCACACGCGCACATGTGCCCGCATGCGCACACGCACAAGCACATGCACACGCACACGAACACGCACATGCACACGCACACACACGCACACGCACACGCACACGCACATGGACACGCACAAGCACACGCACGTGCACTCGCACACACATGCACATGCAACCGCACACATGCACAAGCACACGAAGACCCACATGCACACATGTGCACACGCACACGCAAGCACGCGCACATGCCCACACTCTCACGCACATGCACACATGCGCCCGCATATGCACACACACAAGCACATGCACATGCACACGAACACGCACACGCACACGCACACACACGCACATGCACACACACACGCACACGCACACGCACATGGACAAACACAAGCACACTCACGTGCACTTGCACACACACGCACATGCAACCGCACACATGCACACACACGCACACGAACAAGCACACGAACACCCACATGCACACATGTGCACAGGCACGCGCACATGCCCACACACATGCACACGCACACACACTCACACACACGCGCGCACACGCACACCCACACCCGCACCCACACGAAAACATAGACACATGCACGCAGACATGCATGGTCACTCACACGCAAATACACATGCAAATGCACATGCACACGCACACGCACAAACACACGTGCACACACATACACACTTACATGTAGACAAATACATACACACACAAACACATATACGCACACTCACACACACACGCACACGCACACACACACACATGCGCGCACGTGCACATGCACATGCACACACACATACCCACACACACACATACGCGCACACTCACTCACACACGTAGGCACACACACATGCACATGCATAGTCACACGCACTCGCACACGCACACACACACACACACACACACCCCCACACACACATGCGCACACACACGCAGACGTGCAAGCTCACTTATACGTGTATGCAAACACACATACACACGCACACGCACATGCACATGCACACGTACAAGCACACGCACACACACACGCACATGCACACGCACACACACACGCACACGCACACGCACATGCACACACACATGCACCTACACACACGCACACGAAAATGCACACACACACACACACACACACACACACGCTCACATGCACACGTGCATGTACATGCACACACGCATACTCACGTGCATTCACACGCACATGAACACACATATGTACAAATGCATGTACACACAGACGCAAAAGCACACAAACACAAACACACATATGCACACACACACAAATGCACAATCAGACACACACACAAACACACACACACACACGCACAAACACACATGCACTCGCACACACATCCACATGTGCACACACACACGCGCGCGCGCATACGTGCACGCTCACTCACACATGCATGTACGTACATGCACACAAAATTACATACACACATGCATTTGCACATGCACATGTACACGCACACACACAAACACACAAACACACACGTGTAATCACACGCACACGAACACACATATGTACACACGCACACACAAGCACACAAACACAAACACACATACACACAGAAACACATACGCACACGCACACACACAAGCACACACATACGCACACGTGAATGCACCCGCGCGCACACACACACACGCACTCACACTCACACAAACACGTGCACGCACACGCACACACACACATCCACACACACACACACATATATGCACACTCACACACACGTGCATGCACGCACATGCACACAAACACGCACACACGCACGCATTTGCACACACACATTTACACGCACACACACACACATGCACACACAAACGCACATGCACACCCACACACACACACACTCACACGTACACGCACATGCACACGTACACACACGCACACATGCACACGCACACACACTCACACGCACACATGCACATGTGCCCACACACGAACACGTACACACCACGCACATGCACACGCACATGCACATGCACACACACACGAAAATGTACACCCACGCACACACGCACATGCATACGCACACGCACCTGTACACGCACACACATATGCACACACACACACACACACACACACGCAAACGCTCACGCACAAGCTCACACACACGTGCGCATGCACACGCACACGCGCGCACACACACACACGCACACGGACGTGCACGTGAACGCTCACGCACACGAACACGCACACACACACACACATGCATGTACACTCGCATGCACACGCACACGCACACAAACACACATAAAGAGAAACACACATATGCACACGCACACACACATGTACACACACACACACACTTGCATGTACACGCGCACACACACACCCACGCACACAAACACACATACGCACATGCACACGCACACGCTCACGCAGACGCGCATGAGCACAAGCACGCACACGCACACACAAACGCACACACACGGGCACACACACACACAAACGCACACACACGGGCACACACACACACACACTCGCAGTCTCACACACACACGCACGCGCACGCACACACAAATCCACACGCACACGCGTGCACACACAGAAACGCACACACACCGACATGCATACGCTGTAACATCCCCATTTTAAGATACTAGAACAAGGGAATTTTTTTTTATACAACGTTCCCTGTTATGAATTATATAATTCAAACACACGTTCAAGTTTTAATAATTGTTCTCTGCCCAAACAATGTAGTTTGGAACACACAATTTCCTTTTAAAACTAATGTTCTCTGTTCTCATATTTGCAATATGGAACAAACATTCAGTGCCATTCAATCATATAACAGATTCCATATGCTGTTGTAAATGACTCAAAGAACTACCGATCTCCCATTTTCATGGCTCGGAGTTTCAACAATCTCTCATTTCATGACTCGGCAACTTACCGATCCTTCATGTTCATTCATGCATAGTATAATATATATACAAGGTTCTCTTACCGTTTCCGGTTATCGAAGTGATCCATTTAAGAAGCCTATCTGAATATTTGTTACTGATATTCATCTAACATCCTACATCTTAAATTAGGTGATTAGGACAACGCAACCAACACTTGTGATACTTTGGCCAAATATTTTCACGTGCTTTGGATGATCATATTCCTGGATGTGATACACACCAATGGAATACATCCTTCACCTCACTTCGTCTATTATCTAGATTGGTCTTTCCTGGTTCCTACCAGTCCTTCCAATTTAGGGTCAAACTCAACTTCCAACTAGCAATATGAACGAGTATAGGAAGTCACTCATGGTAACTAAAGATACGCAGACATACGGTGTCGTCCCTAGACGACTCCGTGTGTCTAGTTATCTTTAGTCCTCTGGAGTCACTCCATATACGTGATCACACTCCTATCCCCAGCCAAGAACTTAATATTCAGCTTATGTAATCTTGATGATTTAATTCGGGAGGGCATTGTAATATGTCAGCTATAACATTGTGTTGTCATGAAGACCCCACCTTCATGAAGACACCGTGTTATAACTGGCGTATGTCAAATTCCTACGGAATCCTCCCATCGAGAGTACACATCTAGCTCAAGTGATTTGAATATGATCTTAATATTTAATATCAACTTTCAGCAACCATGTTGATCCTTTATCCTCGTTCTTGTTATAGTTGTATGTAGCTAAGAGAGACTAAATCCGTATTCTAGCTTACTATGCATTTTCTCCTTCGTACCGAAGGGTTGCATTTTCTCTACTTGGTTCTTTTCTTAATCCTTGGATTAAGAAGCCCATTACCGATAGACTTAATAAGTTTAACCTATTAAACTTAACCAAGTTTTTCCATAACTGAAAACAAATTCAGAATTCTAGCTTATTAGACGTCATTAAAACGAGGTCTAATTTTCAATGAATATATTCATTTATTCTCCTTAACCTTACATAGTTAAGGTCTGTTAGCCCTGGATATATATTTTTTCCATATCCTTACTTTCTGAATTTAACATTCGAGGCTATTAACGGAGTTTGAATATGAAGTTCGGTTGCTCCTAAGTTATTTGATATTCCTTAGCTTTCAAGCTAATCCCGAATACCTATCAGTTATGAGATCATGTTCTTCCTAATTTTTTTTAATGTCAATTAAAAATTCATCTTAACCCAAGTATGAACTAATTTCACATTTCAACGTAAAAGTTGCATTTAGGTAAGAATAGATGTCAATTCCCTTTAAAATCCATCCAAGGACAATTGAATAATTCCAAATCAAGAAATAACATTATATTTCCAATTTAATCAACGATATCAAACTGATATAGTCATTAAAATATCACACTTGTATTTGTATTCATCAATCCATTTCATAATCCATACATCTGCCAGTCCAAATGACTAGACTTTGTTTATATTAAACAACGTTACAACTCATAAGTTAGAAGAATGTAATTTCTTCTTTTCTCAATTCCTCGTAGAGGAATGATAACTATCAAATACAATCCATCTTCAGACAATCAAAAGAAGTATCAAAAAACAACCATGTCTTTGTTTTACTCAAGTTCCATCTACAAAATTACTTGCACGCGTCAGTTCATTGAACTGAGCATATTAAGCACTTGTCATTAAAATGAGGTGCTTCAAATTTACTGTCTCAATAAAAGAACCCTACTTTTATGAAACGTTAATATGAACATCAATCAAGAATTAAGTATAAAAAAGAATGAACAGCATGACAACTGAATCATCTAAATACCATCCCAATCAGTCAAAGAACTACTGTCCTTTTTCCCAAATGATCATTACAAAAAGTAATTTCCTTCAAACAATTCTAGATTACAACATCTGTAAAAACTAGGAACACATGAATGCCTACTATTGTTATAGCAATTAAATGCTGTCAATTTCCTTTCCCATACATTAGTAATAAATTCAAAGGATAAAATTTGACTGAAAATATAAACCAATTACTTTCCTTTCAGTTCATGCATCTCATTTGATTTCAAGCAATCAAGTGCAAATGAGAAAAGCAAACAGCAATAAAATGTAGATGCTTAATCCAAAGCAATACAAAATTTGTTCCTTAACGATTATAGATTTCTAACTATATGAGAGAAGAAGTGATCATTATTCCAAGTTATCCATTCACACTCCTATTTCTTTCCTCATGACTGTACTGAAAATTGAATCCAAACGAGACATCAATCAAGATAACAGTTCAGAGTGAAACTTACAAAATCCATTCAGAATTCACTTTCCAACAACAAAGAATAATTCCATTCATATTCAGCTTTAAATGAAAACAAGGAAGAATTTATCGTCCTTATCAATACTTCTTTTAAATCAGGCTCATACGAATACTAAAAACAGGTTGGTAAAACATCGTATCCATCATAGAACAAACAATGTAAAGAATGCATACTATGTACTTACTGTACTAGAAGAATTCATACTTCCTTCACTGTATTTTAACCAAATAAACAGTTATACAATCACTTAATCAATTATTCACACGACTTTCTATATCCATGAACGCACATAGTTCATAAATAACAATTTGCACATTGCTGTTACCTACAGCAAGTCCAATCCGGGTGTATAGTGAAGCTCAATTATTGCTATTTCCAGAACTCAAACAGCAAGAAGAGAAATATTCATTCCTTTAACTATTTCAATAGGAAAACATCCATTTTCTTCAAACACAACAAGAATCACTCAAGTCGAGTTCATTTTTTTTTGAATGACAGTGCAAAATCAGATACCACACGAAACATTTAAATATTCCGTTTGTACAGAAAGATAACAACACTTAGAAAATTAATCTAAATATCCCTGTCACTTCCGTCAAGCCAAATCCAAAATGCTCAATGGATCCCCAATTACCATTTCTTTCAAAATCTTAAAACAGCAAAAAGAAGAAGAATTCATTTCTTATAATTTCAGTAAAGAAACAATCATTTTCTTCAAAATGTAATAAGGACACCCAAGTCGTGCTTGTTCTATAATGACAGCTCAAACCCATATTGACAGTAGACCGATTGTTCAGCAATGTCAAACCAACTCACACAGCCTGTACCATTTTTTTTCAATATGCCATTTGTAAAGAAATATCCAGTTCGAGTTCCTTCTCGATCAAACATTTAAATCCGAAAACAACATTCTCCTATTTCACAATGATGTACAGAACTCAAAATACAATATTCATATATCAATACCTCTATCAAGGCAATTCGGCATAGGGTATTAGATGCGTAAGCTTGGTACAATCAAGACAGACTCAAACAACAAGCTAATTCCCATATATTTCATTTATTTGCACAGCAATACAAAGCCAAGTTTGTTTTCACGACAACAGTCCGAACTGGAAAATCAAACCGCATCAATAAAACACAACAAAATCATCTTTCCACCATAGCAAGAGAAAACATAGCTCATCAATAATTTCAGTAAGAAAAACAGTTATTTTCTCCAACTCCCACGAATACCCAAGTCGTATTCGTCCATTTTTACAAAAGAAAAGCACAACAATAAGAATATTACTCGCATAGTTAATATGTTCCATCACTCAAGTTCATATTGGCAAAAGAACGATTGCTCAACAATGAAAAACAAACTCATATAGCCTGTACAGTTTCATTCAATATAATCATTTACAAAGAAATACCCAGTTTGAATTCTTATCAACAGACATCTCAACCTGAAATTCCATTCTTCCATTTCACAATGATGTGCAGATCTCAAAATTGATTCACGCACAGCTAAGTATTCATAAGCATAATTTCCTTATAATTTCAGTAAAGAACAATCCTCAATACTGTCAAACAAACCAACACAGCATGGCTGTATTTCCAACTCAATAAATATTCAAAGACTGTTCAAATCGCATCAGCAAGACATAATGACTCTACCCAGAATCATTTCAACATGACAGCAAAATCGACTAAACCCAAATCATCTCATTCATGACAGCAAATCAAATAAACCCAAAACCTCCTTCATCAGAAGAGCAGGGTTGTTTTAATGAGACGTTTAAGCAAAGCAATTAGTTTTAAAGAGAAGGGCTTAACATGCCTGGTAATCTTCCTCGAAGCTCGAAGAAAACCGCGCCTACAGGAGGTATTTCCTTCCACGACGACAGCAACAAGCTTTCCAAACAATCACCTTCCGTTACAGGCTTGAAAATAGCCTTCGATTTCCAAAGAAACAGAGATAGCAATCAAACACAACTGGTTCGACTGAACCAAGAAAAACCAAATGCAGAGCAACTTCCAAAAACCCGAACAAACACAATGAACAACCAAAAATTCCTCCATACTCTTTCCAAGGCGGGCTGGTCGCGAAGACCAAGAAAATTAATTGCATCAAAGGCTCTACCGTTTTCCTATTTCCTCACGCCACCGCCGACTCGGGTTGGCAAATTATCAAATTCAAATTTTGCAAGAAAACCAAGTTTAGTCCCATAACTAACTGAATACCTCTAAATTTTCCTGTTCCTGCCAAACTCGGCGCTGTCCACGCAAGGACCTTATTTAATGCCCATTAAATTTCCTTCCATCCTTATCCTTTCCATCCCCCATGGGTCTGTGCGTCCCCTTCCTTAGGTTAGGATTAGTTTAGGATTAACAATAGTGTTCATACCTAGGTCATATGTTAATAGAACTTAGGTCTATTTTTACCATTATAGAATTTAAAAATCCACTTAGGATAGTAATTAGGATATAAAGTAGAACTTAGGGTTAGATTAGGGTCTAATCCCCCTCACACCTAATTAATCAATTTCAAAACAAGTCCTTCCGAATGACATCCAATTTCAACACTGTGTAGGACGTTTCGTCCCACGTTTCACATGCCTGAGTCACCCGCATCCAGGCCTTTATCGCCTTACTGGGTCTGGCGTTACAACAGTGTATGGTTCAAGAATCGAACCTTTTTCGTTGGCATCTACGTGTCAGCTATTCATACCTGAAATCAGGTGCTGCAACACTTATATCAACCTTCAGTCTGGTTTAAAAGTAAATCGGCAAAGCGATTACAAGAAGGCCACAGCATACCTTGGATCAATGGAATTGATTCCAGGTGTGCTGTCAATCAGCGAATAGAGTTCAACAAGCATACGACAGATCTGTCGTCACATCAGCAAACATACAAGTAATAATAACTGCTGTCCCATGTAAATAAATTACAGTATGCAAGAATCCAGATTAGCAACACATTCCTTTAAGATCAAAATATATATCTTAACATGTTTGCCTTCATTTCAGCAGGTACAACATTATGAAAGATAATCACCATGATAACTTACAAAAATTAGGGCGTTACATACGCGCATGCTCACTCACACGTGCATGCACACACATGCACACAAACACGCACACACGCATGCATTTACACACACACGCACACGCATGCATATGCGCACGCTCACTCACACGTGCATGCACAGACATGCACATGAACACGCACACACGCATGCATTTACACGCGCGCGCACACACACACACACACACACACACGTGCACACACACACGCACACGTACACGCACATGCGCATGCACACCCACACGCACACGCACATGCACACCCACACGCACACGCACACACACACACATGCACTCCCAAACGCAGACACACATGCACACGCACACACACACGCACACGCACATGCATACGCACACGCACTTGCACACGCACACGCATATTCACACACATACGTACACGCACACGCAAACGCTCACACACACACACACATGCACACGCACACGCTCAAACGCACACGTGCACACACACACAAACACGCACACACACACACATACAGGCATCTACATGTGCATGCACATGCACACGCACATAAACACACATATAGGCAAACAAACATACGCACACGCGCACACACACACACAGACTCACGCACGAGCACGCGCACGAGCACGAGCACGCACACGCAAATGCACACGCACACGCACACACACACGCACTCGCACTCGCACACACACGTGCACGCACATGCACACGCAGACACACATGCACATGCACACACACACGCACAAACATGCATACGCGCATCCTCACTCACACGCGCATGCATGAACATGCACATGAACATGCATATGCATATGCATATGTACCCGCACACACACGCACACACACGCGCATGCACACGTGCACGCACACACATGAACACACACGCACATGCACACGTACACGCACACGCACACGCACACGCACAAGTCAACACACACACACACATCCATGCACATATACTCTCACGCACATGCACACACACACGAACACGCACATGCACACGAACACACATACGCACACGCACACACATGCATACCTGCACTCGCACACACACGAACACACATACGCACGCGCACTCGCATACACACGCACATGCAACCGCACACATGCACACGCACACGCACAAGCACACGAACACCCACACGCAAACACGTGCACATGCACACGCAAGCACATGCGCACACGCACACGCACGCACACGCACACGCACACGTACATGCCAACACACATGCAAATGCACACGAACATTCACATTCACATGGACACGCACATGCAATCGCACACACACGCGCACACGCACACTTGCACCCACACCCACACGAAAACACACAGACACCCGCACGCAGACATGCATGCTCACTCATACACACATGCACACACAGATGCACACGCACACGCACACGCACCCGCACACGCAAGCACATGCAGACACACGCACACGCACAAACACACGCGCACGCACACACACACTTACACGTATAAAAATACACATACACACAAACACACACACACACACACACACACACACGCACACGCTCTCGTACATTGACACGCACACGCAGATGCACACGGACAAGCACACACACACACATGCATGCACACGCACACGCACACAGACACACACGCACACACACACACACATACCCACACGTGCGCGCACGCGCGCGCGCACACACACACACACACACACATACGCGAACACTCACTCACACACGTAGACACACACACACGCACACACACTCGCACACTCATGCACACACGCACACGCACACACACACCCACACACACATGCACACACACATGTAGACGCGCACACTCACTCATACGTGCATGCAAACACACATGCACACGCACACGCACACGGACATGCACACACACGCACATGCACATGCACACGCACACGCACACGCACACGCACACGCACACGCACGCAAAGGTGCATGCACACACGCACGCACATGCACACGCACACACACACGCACACACACACGAAAATGCGGACGCACACACAAACGCACACGCTCACATGCACACACGCACGTACACGAACACACGCATGCACACGCACATGCACACGCACACTCACGTGCACTCACACGCACATGAACACGCATATGTACACACGCATGTACACACGCACGCACAAGCACACAAACACAAACACACAAGCACACACACGCACACGCACACGCACATGTACACGCACTCGCACACGCACACGCACACACACATGCACATCCACACGCATGCGCATACACACACACACATGCATACGTGCACGCTCACTCACACACGCATGTATGCACATGCAAACAAAATTGCACACACACAAGCATTTGCACATGCACATGTACACGCACACACACACGCACATTGATCACACACACGCAAACGCACATGCACATGCACACGCACACGCACACAACAAGCACATGTACATGAACATGCACATGGAAACGTACATGCACACGCACACGCACACGCACATGCACACGCACACACACATGCACACGCACATGCACACACACATGCGCACGCACACGCACATGCAAACGCACACGAATTTGCACTGGCACACAGACTCCCACGCAATCTCGCTCGTGCACACTCGCACACGCACACGCACACGCACATGCACACGCACACGCACACGCACAAGCACACGCACACGCACACGCAAACACACATACACATGCACACGCACGTACACACGTACACACACACGCACATGCACACGGACACACACGCACACACACACGCAAGCGTATGCGTACACGTACGCACGCGCACACGCACACGCACATGCCCACACACATGCAAATGCACACGAACATTCACATTCACATGCACACGCACACGCAATCGCACACACACGCGCACACGCACACCAACACACGCACCCACATGAAAACACACAGACACCTGCACGCAGACGCGCATGCTCACTCACATGCACATGCACACACACATCAACACGCACACACACAAACACGCGCGCACGCACATGCACACTTACATGTAGACAAATACACATACACACAAACACACATACGCACACTCACACGCACACGCACACACTCTTGTACATTGACACGCACACGCACACACACACCCACACGCACATGCACACACACACACATACACATGCACACACGTGCACATGCACACGCACACACGCAAGCACACACACATGCATACGCACTCGCACACGCACAAACACAGGAACACCCACACATACACACATGCACACTCACACACAAGCACATGCGCACACACACGCGCATGCAAATGCACACGCACATGCCCACACACATGCAAACGCACACGAACATTCACATTCACATGCACACGCACACGCAATCGCAGACACATGCGCACATGCACACCCACACCTACACCAACACGAAAACAAACAAACACCTGCAGGCAGACGCACATGCTCACTCACACGCACATGCACACACACATGCCAATGCACACGCACACACACATGCAAGCACACGCACACACACGCACACGTACATGCACAAGCACACGCACAAACACATGCACACGCACACACACACTTACACATAGACAAATACACATACACACAAACACACATACGCACACTCACATGCACACGCACACGCTCTCGTACATTGACACGCACACGCACACACACATGCATGAACATGCACACACACATACCCACACACGCGCACACACACACACACACACACACACACACACACACACACACACACACACACACACACACACTCTCACTCACACACGTAGGCACACACACACTCACTCGCACACGCACACGCACACGCACACACACTCGCACACTCACACGCACACGCACACACACACACACACCCACACGCACATGCGCAGACACACACAGACGCACAAGCTCACTCATACGTGCATGCAAACACACATGCACACGCACACGCACATGCACACACATGTGCATGCACATGCACACGCACACACACACGCACACACACGTACATGCACATGCACACGCACACGCACACGCACGCACACACACGCAAAGGTGCATGCACACATACACGCACATGCACACGCACACGCACACGCACACGCACACAAAAATGCACACACACACACAAACGTACACGCTCACATGCACACATGCACGTACACGAACACACGCATGCACACGCACACCCACACCCACGTGCACTCACACACACACGAAAACGCATATGTACACATGCATGTACACATGCACACACAAGCACACAAACACAAACACACATACGCACAAGCACACGCACACGCACACGCACACGCACACGCACTCGCACTCGCACACGCACACGCACACGCACACACACATCCACACACGCATGTATGCACATACAAACGAAATTGCACACACGCAAGCATTTGCACATGCACATGTACACGCACACACACACACGCACGCACGCACACGTGCACGTACACCCACACACACACGCACACGCACACGCACACGCACACTCACATGCAATCACACGCACACGAACACGCATATGTACACACGCACACGCACACACACAAGCACACGCACACACATGCACACATGCACAAGCACACACATACGCACACACACTCGCACGCACACGTGCACATGCACCAACATATACACACGCACACGCACACGCATATGCACACTCAAACACACACACACACGAACATGCACATGCACACGCAAATGCACACCCACACGCATATGCGCACACACACGCACACGCACCTGTACACGCACACACATATGCACACACACACGCACACGCACACACAAATGGTCACGCACATGCTCACATGCACACGTGCATGCACACGCAGACGCACACGTGCACGCACACGCACACTCAAGCACACGCGCACATGTACGCATGTGCACACGCACACGCACATGCCCACACACATGCAAATGCACACGAACATCACATTCACATGCACACGCACACGCAATCGCACACACACGCGCCCACGCACACCCACACACGCACGTAGACGCACATGCTCACTCACACGCACATGCACACACACATCAACACGCACACGCACACGCACACGCACATGCACACTTACACGCAGACAAATACACATACACACAAACACACATACGCACACTAACACGCACACGCACACACTCTCGTACATTGACACACACACGCAGATGCACACACGCGCGCGCACACACACACACACACACACGTAGACATGCACACGCACACACGCACACGCACACACACACAAACACCCACACGTACACACGCGCACACGCACACGCAAGCACATGCGCACGCACACGCACACACACATGCCCACACACATGCAAACGCACACAAACATTCACATTCACATGCACACGTAATCGCACACACACACGAGCATGCACACCCACACCCGTACCCACACGAAAACACACAGACACTAGCACGTAGATGCACATGCTCACTCACACACACATGCACACACACATGCCAACGCATATGCACACACACACGCAAGCACACGCACACACATGCACACGTACATGCATAAGCACACGCACAAACACACGCACATGCACATGCACACACACACATGCATGCACGCGCACATGCACACGCACACACACATACCCACGCGCGCACACACACACACACAAGCGCACGAAAATGCACACACACAAGCACACACATATGCACACACGCACAAGCACACACATATGCACACACACACACGCACAAGAAAATGCACACACACACACACACACACTCACACATGCAAAGGTGCATGCACACATACATGCACATGCACACGCACACGCACACGCACACGCACACGCACACGCACACGCACACGCACACAAAAATGCACACACACACACACACAAACGCACACGCTCACATGCACACACGCACGTACACGAACACACACATGCACACACACACCCACACCCACGTGCACTCACACACACACGAAAACGCATATGTACACACGCACGCACAAGCACACAAACACAAACACACATACGCACAAGCACACACACACGCACACGCACACGCACACGCACACGCACACGCACTCTCACTCGCACACGCACACGCACAAGCACACACACATCCACACACGCATGTATGCACATGCAAACGAAATTACACACACGCAAGCATTTGCACATGCACATGTACGCACACACACACACGCACACACACACGCACGCACGCACGCACACGCGCACGTACACCCACACACACACGCACACACACATGCACATGCACACGCACATGCACATGTACATGCACACGCACACAGACACGCACACACACATGCACACGTACATGCATACAGACACGCGTGCACACACACACGCACATGCACATGAACGTCCACTGACACGCACACTCTCATGCACACTCGCAAACGCACACGCACATGCACAGACCCACGCACACGCACATGCACAGGCACACACACACACATGCACACACACACGCACATGCACGAACACGGAAATGCACAAGAGCATGCACATGCACACGCACACAGACATACAAACATGTACAAGCACATGCGCACACACATGCACACAAACACGTGCTTGCCCATCCACACGCACATGTACAAACACACCGGTAGGCACAGGCACATGCACACACACACGCACATGCACACGCACACGCACACGCACACACACACGCACACGCACACACGCACACACACACTCACAATCACACACACACGCACATGCACATGCACGCGCCCACGCACACCCACACACGCACCCACACGAAAACACATAGACACCCGCACGTAGACGCGCATGCTCACTCACACGCACATGCACACACACATCAACACACACACGCACACGCACACGCACATGCACACTTACACGCAGACAAATACACATACACAAAAACACACATACACACACTAACACGCACACGCACACACTCTCGTACATTGACACGCACACGCAGATGCACACGCGCACACACGTAGACATGCACACGCACACACGCACACGCACACGCACACAAACACCCACGCATACACACGCGCACACGCACACGCAAGCAGATGCACACGCACACGCACACGCACATGCCCACACACATGCAAACGCACACGAACATTCACATTCACATGCACACGCAATCGCACACACACACGAGCATGCACACCCACACCCGCACCCACACGAAAACACACAGACACCAGCACGTAGATGCACATGCTCACTCACACACACAATGTCACACACAACCTCACACAAACACGCACAATCACACGCACGCACACACACGCACATAAATGTGCACTGGCACACACATTCCCACATAGACTCAGACGTGGACACACGCACACACACAGTCACAACTGCATGCACATGCACATGCACACGCACGCACACGCACATGCACACGCGAACATGCACACACTCATACATGCAAACACATATGGACACGGACATGGACACAAGCGCACGCATACGTAGTCACACACAACGCTACAAGACACACACATATGCACAGACACACACGCACACGAAACACGCACACGCACACACACACATGCACACGCTGCACACCCACACGTGCACTCGCACACACGCACGCACACGCACACACACACCCACACTGCACACCCACGTGCACTCGCACGCACATGAACATGCACATGCACCTACACGCACGCACATGCACACGTACAAACACAAGCACATGCACATGTACACACACATGCACACACACACGCACACACAGGCACGCACACGCACACTCTCAAGTGCGCACACACACACACGCACACGCACACGCACACCCACGACAGGACACACACGCACACGCACACGCACACACAAAGGTACACGAACACAAACACTCACACATGCACTCGCACTCGCACACGCATATGCACACGCAAACACACACTACTCATGCAGAAGCATGACGCACACACAACCCCCACACATACGCACACGCACACACACACGCACATGTACAAGCACATGCGTACACACAGGCGTACGCACACGCACAGGCACATGCACACACACGCACATGCACACGCACACGCACACACACGCACACGCACACGCGCACGCACACGCACACGCACACACACACACACACGCACAAACACGCACATGCACATCACAGACACACACGCACAAGCACACATGTACACATGCATGTAGGCACATGCACGCATAAGACACAGGCACAACACACATGCACACATAACAAACAAACTCACACACGGCACACACACACACACAGCACACACACAGACGACACACATGCACACACACACGCACATGCAACCGCACATGCACACGTACATGCACACTCACACGCAAACACGCACACGCACACGCACACGCACACACACATGCACACGCATATGTACACGCACATGCACACGAACATGTCCACACACACGCACACACGCATGCATTTGCACATGTTGTATACACACACCCACACACGCACGCACACGCACCACCACAGACATGCACACGTACATGTAGACGCACACACAAAAACACATGCACAACGCACACGCACACGCACACAAATACTGCACACGCAACACGCACACACACGCACACACGCATATGCACACGCACACGAATACGCACTGGCACACACATTCCCACGCACACTCGAACATGGACACACGCACACTGTACACGCACAGTCACAACTGTACATGCACAAACACATGCACACGCACACGGACACGTACACGCACACGCGCACGCATATGTAGTCACACACAACCGAACACACACATGAAGACGCACACGCACACGCACACACACACCCACACGCACCACGCACACACACACCCACATGCACACGCACACGCACCTGCACACACACGCGTACACACACACATTTGCACATGCTGTACACCCACATGCACACACACACGCACATGCACACACACACACTCACATGCACATGCACACGAACACGCACACACACACACACACACACACACATACACACACACACGCACATGCACACGTACACGCAGACGCACACGCTCATGTACACGCACACGCATGTGTACATGCATGCAGACACACACACGAACATGCACACACACATGCACAGACTATTACACACGAACACGCATAGACGGACACAATCGCACATGCACTTGGACACACAAATACACACACACGCACATACACACGCACATGCACACGCACACACACAGGAACATTTCTAGACACATTCACATTAACACGTACACAAACACACACGTAGTTGGACACGCACGCACACGCAACTATGTGCAAACGCTCACACGCACATGCTCACACGCACACGTAGCACGCACATGCACATGCACACGCACATGCACATGCCACATGCACATACATGCACACACACCCACACACACAGACACACACACGCACACGCACATGCACATACACACGCACACGAACTTGTACAAGCACTTTGCACACACACACGCCACAAGTCACACACACACACATATACGCAAATGCACACGCACATGCACACGCACACGCACACCCACATGCACACGAACATGCACATGCACATGCACACGCACACGCACACACACATGCAAACGCACATGCACATGCAAAGGCACATGCACACACAGACGCACACGCACATGCACATGAACATGCACTGACATGCACACGGACACGAACACGCACACAACACACACACGCACACACACATGCACATGCACATGAACACGCACATACACATGCACACACACACATCCACATGCACACGGACACACACACAGACACGTACACGCACAAACACGCATATGCGCACGCTCACTCACATGCGCATGCACACACATACACACAAACACGCACACACACATGCAGTTACACGCACACACACACATGCAGACACACACGCACACGCACACCCACATGCACACGCACACACACTGGAGCGCACACACACACGCACATGCACACGCACACGCACATGCACCACCCACACGCACACACACATGCACACCCACACGCACATGCACAAACACGTGCACAGCGTACATGCACACGCACACACACATGCACACGAACACGCACACGCACATGCACATGCACACGCACATGCACATGCACACGCCCACGCACACACAGGACAAACACACGACATACGCACACACACACACACATGCACATGCACATGCATATGCACACACACACACGCACATGCACACACTACATGCTCACACACACACACGCACGCGCACTCGCACATGCAAATGCATATGCACACCCACATGCACACACAGACGCACAAGCATATGCACACACATGCACGCACATGCACACGCACATGCACATGCAAATGCACATGTGCGCACACACACACACAAATACATGCATCTACATGCGCACACACATACATAGACACACACACACGCACACGCACACGCATACATAACGTGGACAGACATGCGCACTCTCATGCACATGCACACGAACACACACACGCGCACGATGCACGATGCACCCGCACCCGCACACGCACACCCACGCGCACCCGCACACCGACATGCACACCGACACGCACACCCACATGCACATGCACACGCACACACACACACACACTCACACTCACATGCACACGCACACACACACACACACACGTAAATGCACGCACACACAAACACACGCACACGTACATGCACACACACACACACACACGGACATGCACACACATGCACACGCACACGTCCACACACACGCATACGCACACGCACACGCACACACAGCACACGCACACATGCACACCCACATGCACATGCACCCGCACAACACGCACATGCACAGACGCACATGCACACGGACACCCACACACACATGTACACGCACACCCACATGCACATGCACACACACACGCACATGCACACACATGCGCACACGCACCTGCACACGCACACACATATGCACACACATGTATGCACATGCACACACACACGTAAACACACACACACGCACATGCACACGAACGTGCACATGCACACACACACATGCACACACATGCACACGCACACGTCACATGACACATGCACACGCACACCATACATGCACATGCACACGCACACACAGACACGCACATGCACATGCACACCTGCACACCCATACGCACACGCACACGCACACACACGCACATGCACATGCACATGCACACCACACTCAAATGCACACATGCAAACAAGCACACGCACACGCCACATGCACACGCACACACACACGTACATACACGCACATGCATACACACGCACACGCACACGCACACATACGTCCATGCACACACACACGCGCACATGTACACTGCACACGAACACACACACACACACATGCACACGCACATGCACACGCACACGAATGCACATGGTGCACACACACACGCACACTTACACATGCACACGAACACGCACACACACGCACATGCACACGCACACGCACATGCACACGCACATGCACACATGCACACACACCTGCACACACATGGACACATGCACATGCACACACACACGCACACACACAACGTAACATGCACATGCACACGCACATGCACACATGCACATGCACACGCACACTGCACACACACAAACACACACATGCACACACATGCACATGCACACGCACACGCACATGCACACATAGCACACACACACACGCACACTGCACATGCACACACATGCACATGGACACAAGCACGCACACCACATGCACACGCACATGCACACGCACACGTACCCGCACACGCACATGCACACGCACATGCACACACGCACACACACGCACACGCACATGTACACACACGCACACGCACACACACACGCACACGCACACGCACATGCACACGCACATGCACACGTACACGAAAGCGCACACACACATGCACACGCACATGCACACGTACACGTGCACACGCACACGCACACACACAATGCACACGCACACACACACACACATGCACACACACGCACACGCACACGCACATGCACACACACACGCAAATGCACTCGCACACACCAAGGCACATGCACATGCACACGCACTGCACATGCACACATACATGCACACACACACACACACGCACACGCACACGCACATGCACATGCACACGCACACGCACATGCACATGCACACGCACACGCACATGCACACACACACATCGCACATGCACATGACACACGCACACACACACATGCACACGCAAACATGCACACGCACATGCACACCCGCACACGCACACACACACGCACACACACACATGCACACGTGCACACACTCACACTCAGCATGCACACGCACACACACACGAACACGCACACAAATTAGAACGCACATGCACACGCACCACACACAAGCACACACACACGCACGCACACGACACGCACACGCACACGCACACATGCACATGCACACGCACATGCACACACACACACACACACTCGACACGCATGCACACGCACACGCACATGCACACACACACACACACACACACGCACATGCACATGCACACACACACATGCACACGCACATGCACATGCACACACACACGTAACATGCACATGCACACGCAAACACACACATGCGCGCGCACGCACACACGCACATGCAAACGCACACACGCACACGCATATGCAAATGCACACACACACGCACACACATGCACACTAACAAACACACGTACACGCATAGACACACACACATACACTCTCATGTACACTCGCATGCACATGCACATGCACACGCTCACACATACGCACACATGCACAGACACACGTAAAGACAAACACAAACACACATGCACATGCACATAATGCACATGCAAACGAACAGACAACGCACACACACACACACACGCACATGCACACACACACACACATGCACATGCACATGCACACGCAAATACACTTTGACACGTGCACAAGCACACACATGCACACATACACATGCACACACACATGCACACGCACATGCACATGCACATGCACATGCACACGCACACACACACGCACACACACGCACAAAGACGGACACACACATAGACGCACGCTAACGCGCACACCCATATGCATGCTTACGCGCGCACAGACACGCACACACAAGCACACGAACACGCACACACTCACACGCACACACACGTTCACATGCATATGGACA
>CM034147.1:473604912-473627412 GCA_019776745.2 Taxus chinensis | reverse complement strand
ATTTTCATGGCTCGGAGTTTCATCGATCCTTCATTTCATGACTCGGCAACAACCGATCCTTCATGTTCGTTTATGCATAGTATATTATATATACCTGTTCTCATAACCGTTTCCGGTTATCGAAGTGATCCATTTAAGAAGCCTATCTGAATATCTGTTACTGATATTCATCTGACATCCTGCATCTTAAATTAAGTGATAAGGACAACGTAACCAGCAATTGCGATACTTTGGCCAAAGATTTTCACATGCTTTGCATGATCATATTCCTGGATGTGATACACATCAACGGAATACGTCCTTCACTTCACTTCACCTGTTATCTAGAATGGTCTTTCCTGGTTCCTACCAGTCCTCTTCGTTTAAGGTCAGTTTAAACTTCCAATTTCCAACTAGTAATATGAACGAATATAGGAAGGCACTCCTGGTAACTAAAGATACGCAGACATACGGTGTCGTTTCCCCATGACTCCGTGTGTCTAGTTATCTTTAGTATTCCAGAGTCACTCCGTATACCAGATCATACTCCTATCCCCTGCCAAGAGCTACACATTCAGCCTATGTATTCTTGATGTTTTAATTCGGGAGGGCATTGCAATATGTCAGCTGCAACATTGTGTCGTCATGAAGACCCCATCTTCATGGAGACACCTTGCTGTAGCTGGCGTATGCCAATGTCCTGCAGAATTTCACCCATCGAGAATACACATCCTGCTCAAGTGATTTGGATACGATTTAATAATTAAGAATCAACTTTCAGCATCCATGTTGATCCCTTGATCCTCGTTTCCGTTACAGTTGTATATAGCTAAGAGGGACTAAATCCGTCCATTAGCTTGCTATGCATCTTCTCCTTCGTATTGAAGGGCTACATTTCCCTACTTGGTTCACTTCTTAATCATTGGATTAAGCAGTCCGTACCGACGGACGTGATAAGTTTAACCTATTAAACTTAGCCAAGATTTTCCCAACTGTAACTAAATTCAGAATACTAACTTATTAGACGTCATTTAAACAAGGTCTAATTCCCAAGAAATGTATTCATTTGTTCTCCTTAACGTTATATAGTTAAGGTCCATTAGTTATGGATATACTTATCCTATATCCTTTATTCTGAATTCAGCATACGAGATCATTAATGGAGTTCGAAAGCGAAGTTCGATTACTCCAAAGTTAATTGATATTCCTTAGCTCCTAAGCTAATCCTGAATACCTATCGGTTATGGAATCATATTCTTCCTAATCATTTTTAATGTCAATTAAAAATTCATCTTTACCCAAGTATGAACTAATTGCATATTTCAACTTAAAAGTTACATTTAGGTAAGAATAGATATCAGATCCCATTTAGCATCCATCCAAGGACAATTAAACAAATCCAAATCAAGAAATAACATTATATTTCCAATTTAGTCAACAATATCAAACTGATATAATTATTAAAAATATCACACTTGTAATTGTATTCATCATTTCATGTCATAATCCATACATTTTCCAATCCAACTGAATGGACAAGGTTTACATAAAACATCAATACAACTCATAGATAGAAGAATATACTTTCTTCTTTTCACAATTCCTCGAAGAGGAATAAAAGCAACAATTACAATTCATCTTCAACTAATCAAGAAGCATCAGAAAACAGCCATGTCTTCATTCTAATCAAATTCCATCTGCAAAATGATTTGCACGGGTCAGTTCAATGAACTGAGCATATTAAGCACTTATCCTTAAAATGAGGTGCTTCAACTAACTGTCTCAATAAAAGAACCCTGCTTTTATGAAACGACAGTAAGACATCAATCACGAAATAGGCACAAAAGAAAGATCAGCATAACAACTGAACTATCAAAATATCATCACAACCAGCCAAAGAACTGCTGTCCCGTTTCCACATAACCGTTACAAGTCTTAATTCACAATATTTGCACAGTTAGAAATATAAATAGCTTACTGCTGATATAACACACTGTTATCCTTTCCACGCCTTTCATTAATAATAAATGCAAAGGATGAAACTAACTGAAATGTAAACCCGTTACTTTCCTTTCAGTTCATGCATCATATTAGAATCCAAGCAATCAAGCACAGACAAGAAAGCGAACAGCAATGCATATAGTCACTCTTATCTAAGCACTACAAGATTCGTTATCAACGAATTATAGATTTCCAACTGAATGAAAGAAGAACAGATCATTTTTCCAAATCATTCATCCATGTCCCTATTTCTTTCCACATGACTGTCCTAACAATGGAATCCAAACGAGAGACAAATCAAGATAACAGTTCAGAGTGAAACTTACAAAATCCATTCGGAATTCACTTTCCGGCAGCAAGAATAATTTCATTTATAATCCTTTTAAAATGAAAACAGGGAAGAATTCATCATCCATATCCATATTTCAAGTTCATAATAGTATGCAGAACTCTAAAATGCAAAATCAGATGTCATTACCTTTATCAGAAGTAAACTATACAGGGTGTCAATACATGGATCTAGTACAGTCAAGACAACCCCTCCTCATAGCAAGAGACAAAATTTCTAGGCATGTATTCCTTTGCTCAGCAATTCAAGACTAAGTCGTAATCACCAAAACAGTCCAATCTCAAAAGACCGATCAGCATCAATAAACACAACTAATCATCATACTTTCTTAGCAAGATCACCGTTTATTCATTATACATTCAGAAGGAAAGCTATTTCTTTTCTAGCTCCCACGAATACTCATTCATATTTGTCAATTCACATAAAAGAAGAAACACAACAATAATTATATTACTAGCATATCCGTCTAATCGAGTTCACAATACTCAGATAAAACTCTAATGCCAATTCCTTTAAAATGCAAAATGCTATTTCCTTCTAATCCCGGAACAGCAGAGGGAAAAGAAAAGTTTTATTTCTTCAGCAAGAAAAGGAAAGAAACAACCAAAAATGTGTTATCATTTCTTTTTCCAAGGCAACTTCCTATAGTCAGACAAAATCCAATGCTGTATTCATCCTAATCAAACACAGCAGAAGAGAGAAGATCCATTTCCTCTTGTAAAAGAAATTTCAGTATAGAAACGACCCATGCAACTCGCACAGCCGATACAATTATATCACGAAAGACCATATAACAAAGAACATTCTGATAGTAGTGAAAACAACCCACACAGTCTGCCAGTTCATGATATAAAACTTAAACAGTGAAATACCCATTCCATGAAGCTTGAAAAGAAATGATATTTATTTTAATCCCGAACAGCAGATAGTAAACAAAAAGATCTTATTTCCTTCAATGAAAATTCAGTATAGAAACGACCTCAGGCCGTTCACACAACCAATACAATCATAACAAAGTTCAGGTGACAACAAAACAATAGTACAACAATAAAATACCCATACTGCCTGTACAGTTCCACATTCTATTTTACAAGAATAACCAGTTCGAAATTTCATATTATGTCAATAAACCAGCACAACATGGAGGTGTTTCCACTCAATTAAAATGCAAGGACAGATCAATCACAATAACAAGAAAATGATTTTACCCCATCATTTCCAAAAATGACAGCAAGGGTCAACGAACCCAAATCATAGCAACATAACACGACTGTATTTCCACTTCCTTTTTTTTATTTTTACATGCAAAGGCAGTTCCAACACAATAGCAAGGGAACGATTTCTACAGAAAGGAGAACATCACACAAGCCTGTTCCTATTTCACATAACATGAACAGAGAAAGAAACTATCTATTTCAATCCACCATACTATCAACCATCTAATACAATAATTCATGTTCCAACTCGATTCGTGCAAAGACGAATCAAAGCCTAGCAACCAGAAGCGAAGCTTCTTATCATTTTCCAAAAAAAAGAAGGCAAGAATCAATGAAATCCAAATCAAATCGACTCGACAACAATCACACAATCCAAACCCAAGAGTAGGGTTGTTTTAATGAGACACTTAAACAAAGCAAGAATTTTTAAAGAGAAGGGCTTAACATGCCTGTAATCTCTTTTCTAGAACTCGAAGAAAGCTTCGTTTGCCGAGTTATTTCCTTCCACAGCGGCAGCACAAACTTCCCAACACTCCTTTCTTCTTCAGGCTCAGCAACAGCCTTAAAATCTCCAAGAACAGTGTCAAATTCCAAGAGCTGGTTCGACTAAACCAAACCAAAAAAAACCAAATGCAGAGCAACTTTGCAAAAGCCCGAATCGACAAAATGAAAATCAGAATTCCCTCATACACTTTCCAAGGCGAGCTGGTCGCGAGGACCAAGAATAATCAATGCATTAAAGGCTCTGCCTTTTCCTAACTTCCCACGCCACTGCCAACTTGAGTTGGCGAACTCTAAATTTCAAATTTCCCATGCAAAACCGAATTTGGCTCTATCTCCACATAGATACCTCCATTTCTTACCTGCCCCACCAAAACTGGCGCTGTCCACGTATGGACTTTCTATTAAATGCTAATGAATACCCTCCTTCCATCCTTATCCTTTCCCTCCAAGGGTCTGTGCGCCCCTTTAGATTAGGATTAGTTTAGGTTGCATATAGTGTTCAACCTAGGTCTTAGTTTAGCCTTAGGTTATTAGGGCTTAGGTCTATTTTTCCCCTTTTTTTTTGTAATTTAAAAATCCACTTAGGATAGTAGTTTAGGATGCATGTTAGGACTTAGGATTAGTTTAGGGTTTTAATTCCTACTAACCACTAACACCAAACAACTTCCATCCAGCCTTCCAACTGACATTCACGTTAATGCAGAGCAGGACGTTCCGTCCTTTGGATCACGTGTCAAGGCCACCCGTGTCCAGGCATTTCTTGCCTCACGAGGTCCCAAGTTCAACAGTACAGGGTTCAAAAATTGAACCCCTGTCATTGGCATTTATGTGCCAGCTGCTCATTCCTGCAATCAGGCGCTGCACGTTCATATCAACCTCTGGTTCGGTTCAAGAGTAAATCGACACAGAAATCACAAGAAGCCCTCAGCACACTTTGGATCAATGAAATTGATTCAAGGTGTGCTGTCAATCAGCAACGAGAGTTTAGCAAGTATACGACAATTTGTCGTCACATCAGCAAACACGTAAGTACAATAACTGTTGTCCTAACAATAAATCACAGCATGCAAGAATCCAAGTTAGCAACACATTCCTTTAAGATCAGAGTTTATCTTAACATGTTTGCTTTCATTCCAGCAGTTATAACAGCATGAAAAACTTTCACCAAGATAACATACAAAATCAGAGCGTTACATTCTTCCCTCCTTAAAGAATCATCGTCCCGATGATCAGTTTAAACAAATCAAGGAGTTCCTAGGACAAAGTTCAGTTATTGTCCTTTCATTCATAAGTTCATACCAAAAATAGATTCACTCTTAAAAACAGCGTTTTAAGACAACTGTACAATAGACTAATAATTGTCTAAATTTGGTAGAATTATCAGTTCTTTGAATTTCAAATTCAATTAAACAGGTGTGGAAAAGTAGATCTCATTTCTTCGAGATTTTCCCAAGTTGCACTTTCTTCGCTGAACTGGTCCCACTGGACCTTACATTGGTTCACTTCGCGATTTCTTAAGTACAACTGGCGAGTTCCCAGCACTCGAATGGGCTTAACCACGATTATTCCTGGGTCTTGGACCTGCAAGGAATTCCAATTTAGCACATGTGATAAATCTGTCACGTATTTCTTAAGCAAAGAAATATGAAAAACATCATGCATTTGAGACAAAGCAGGAGGTAATGCTAGACGATAAGCTACAGGGTTGATTATTTCAACAATTTCAAAAGGTCCCACGTAACGTGGCGACAACTTGGCAGCCTTGCCAAAAGTTATTGAGCTCTTTTTCGGCTTCACCCGAAGAAAGACCTTCTCTCCCAGTTTATAATGCCTGTCAACCCGCTTCAAGTCTGCATAGCTCTTTTGCCTATTGGTAGCCTCCTTTAGATGTTCCCGAATCATTTTGATTTGCTGTTCCATTTCCATAAGGATTTCTGGCCCAATTACCTCTCTGTCCTCAACGCTGTCCCAACTGACAGGGGTTCTGCATTTTCTTCCATACAATGCTTCAAAGGGCGCCATTTTTAAAGAGGCATGATAGGTGTTATTGTAAGCAAATTCTACCAGCGGAAGGTATTCCTCCCATTTATACTGCTGGTCCATGCAATACATCCTTAACATGTCCTCTAAAACCTGATTAACTCTCTCAGTCTGTCCATCCGTTTCCGGATGATATGCAGAACTGAAGTTCAATTTAGTCCCCAAGGCTGCATTAAGCATTTGCCAAAACCTTGATGTCATCCTCGGATCTCTGTCTGATATGATTAATTCCGGTATTCCATGCAATCGGAAGATTTCATGTACAAATCTTCTTGCTAGCACTGGTGCGTCGTCCTTCAAATTACCAGCAATGAAGTGTGCCACTTTGGTCAATTTTTCGACTACAACCAGGATAATGTCATGCTTATTTCTTGACATAGGCAATCCTTGAACGAAATCCATCGTTATCACTTGCCATTTATACTGCGGAATACTGTGGGGATACAATAATCCAGCGGGGTGCATATGTTCCGCCTTAACACGCTGACATTCCAAGCAGTGTGTTACAAACTCTGCCACATCCTTTTTCATTCCCTTCTAGAAATATTGCTGCTTAAGATCAGCGAGCATTTTTGTAATGCCAGGGTGTCCAGAAAAAGGTGAATTATGGAATTCAGTTAACAATTTTCCTCTTAAGTCATTTGCCAAGGGTATATATACCCTGTTTTCGAACCTCAGAATTCCTTCATTATCAAAACGGAATCCCTTATACCTGACGTCCTGCGGGTCTGCAGCAAGTGCTGATTTGACTTGCTGGAAATAAGGATCTGATTCCAAGGCATCTTTCACCTCATCCTTAAACTGAGTTCTCAACGTTATAAGAGCAGAGATATGCTTCCTTCGACTCAGAGCATCTGCCACTCTATTTTCCTTGCCCTTAATGTAGCTTATATCGAAATCATACTGAGACAGAAATTCTAACCATCTTCGCTGCCTTGCATTCAGATTTGGCTGAGTAAAAATATACTTCAGCCCTAGATGGTCTGTTTTTAACTCGAAGGGCTTGCCTAAAAGATAATGCCTCCACATTTGAAGTGCATGAACAATGGCAGCGAGCTCAAGATCGTGTGGAGCATAGTTCTGTTCATGTAACTTAAGCTTTCTGCTTTCATAAGCGATGACATGGTTATTCTGTAATAGAATACCTCCAAGGCCTTCTCCTGAGGCATCCGTTACAACCATAAAATCTCCATTTGGATCAGGTACAGTCAAAATAGGTGCTGTAGTTAACTGTTCCTTTAACTTTTTAAAGGCAGATTCACATTTGTCTGTCCAGACAAATTTCTTTTCTTTCTTTTGTAGCGAAGTGATTGGGGCAGCAATTTTTGAAAAGTCCTTAACGAACTTTCGATAATATCCAGCCAAGCCCATGAAGCTCCTCACTTCGTGCACGTTCTTAGGCGCAGGCCACTCAGTTATAGCTGTGATCTTTGAAGGGTCAACAGCTATCCCATTTTTGCTTATAACGTGTCCCAAATAATGCACTTCTGCATCATAAAAGGAACATTTGGATAGTTTGCCATACAACTTCCTCTTTCTTAAGATTTCCAGCACTATCCTGAGATGTTCTTGGTGCTCTTCGACATTTTTAGAGTATATAAGAATGTCGTCTAAGAATACAAGCACAAACTTGTCTAAGTATTCTTGAAAAATATTGTTCATTAGATTCATGAAGGCGGCAGGTGCATTAGTCAACCCAAAAGGCAACACCGTGAACTCATAATGCCCGTACCTCGTTCTAAAAGCTGTTTTATGAATATCTTCTTCCTTTATTCTCAGCTGATGGTACCCTGATCGAAGATCTATTTTTGAATAAACTGATGCTCCTCGCATCTGATCAAACAGATCATAAATCCTAGGAAGTGGGTATCGATTTTTAATAGTTGCTTTGTTCAGCATTCTGTAATCAATGCACAGCCTCAAAGTGCCATCCTTTTTCTTTACGAAAATTACCGGCGCTCCCCAAGGTGAGACGCTCGGTCTTATCAGCCCCTTAGTCAGAAGTTCTTGTAACTGAGCCTTCAGCTCTACCAACTCAATGGTAGTCATTCTATAAGGTGCCTTAGATATGGGTTCCGTTCCTGGTTTGATTTCTATTGCGAAGTCAAACTCACGTTTGGGCGGAAGACCTGGCAATTCCTCCGGAAACACATCACAGAAATCCCTCAACAATGGATATCTTTCCATGCAATCATTATCTTCCTCTGCATTTTCTGTCACTTTTACTGCATACAAAGTGCAGCCTCTATTTTTAGCCCTTTTTAGTTGCATAGCCGTCAGTTTCCTAACTGCAACTTCCCGTTTTACACCTTGAATGACTGCTGCTTTCTGCAGGTCATCAAAGCAACAGATTTGTTTTTCATAACAGTCGACCTTTGCCTTATGTTCAGCCAACTAGTTAACTCCAATAATGATATCATATGATCCTAGAGGAGTGACATACAAGTCAACTTCGGTGGAGAAACTAGGCAGATCAAGAATTGCCCCAAAAAGGCACATTTCGACTGTATGGACAGCATTATTCCCATAATGCACTGTCCATGTTTTATCCATTCTTGCAGCCTTTCTTTTTAATTTCATAGCAAGTTTAGCTGAAATAAAACATTCTGTAGCTCCAGTATCAAAAAGTATAACTACAGGTGTACCGAATAACTTACCCGTAACTTCTATGGGCATCACTTGCTTTTCAGCTTGTCTGTTAGCCACTGCAGCGTGTATCCTATGCTGCTGTCCGCGATCATCCTTCTTCAGAGGATAGTGATTCACATAGTGGTCCTTTCCACAGTTGAAGCATCCTCCAGCTGGCCCTTTTCTAGGCTCAAATTTGTTACCAGCCTTGAAGTTATCATTCTGGCTTCCATAGGACTTCTGTCCAATGCCATTAACTTTTGTGAAGCTGTTCCGCACGCTATTTACAGGTCTGTTCATCACAGGTTTCTTGTTGTTATCTACAACAATTTTGTTTTTCACACCAAACCTTTTCCAAGGTCCCCTTTTTGGTGCAAGAGACGAAGAAGGATTGGGAATCTTCTTCCTTATCTCTTCCCTGTGAGCAGATATTGCCCTCAATTTCTGTTCCTGTCTGATTGCCTTTTCGACAACTCCATCCATGGTGGTTGGGCCGTGGACATCCACTTCGCCACCAATGATGGGATTCAGTCCCATTATGAATTTCCGTATTCTGAACTTCTCGTCAGCTTGGTACTGCGGCACATACTTAAGGAGTTTAGTAAACCCTTCCCAGTATTCCGTCACCGACAGCCTTCCTTGCGACCAGTTCTAAAATTCAGTCATTTTCCTATCAAAATAGAGTTGAGGCAGCCATCGTTGCCTAAAATAACCCTTAAATTGATCCCAGGTTATGTCTGAGTCGACAATATTCAGCTCAACCTTACGGTTGTCCCACCATGATGATGCTTCATGAGAAAGCTGATATGCTCCCCATATCGCTTTAGTCTCTTCGGAGAAGTTTCTTATTGCAAAGTATTTCTCCATTTCACTGAGCCAGTTCTTAGCTCCGTCTCCAAGAGTTGTTCCATCAAACTTTGGAGGACTTATTCTCTTTATATCATTTGCAAGTTCAGCTGCTAATCTTGCCCTTTTATTTTCAGGGGGATTAGGAGAATTTACATTATTATCCTCAACACCCGGATTCCCTCCATTGATGTTGTCCACAGGAGGCAGCTGATCATTTATCTTAGCTTCATTCTCCTCCTCTTCATTTCCCATTGACTGTCGTTCCAGAACAGTCAAATGATCCCTCGTATCAAGTAGGGCAGCAAGGATTTCATCCAGCTTTTGGGCAGTTGAAGCTTCTCCACCCAGTAACGGGTTATTCGCAGCATTCCCTCTTGTCCTGACCATTTTCTGTTCAATAAGAAAATGTAAACCTTATTAATATCGTGGACTCATTAGGTCCAAGAGCTGCAACCTTCAGCTCTGATACCAAGATGTAACATCCCCATTTTAAGATACCAGAACAAGGGAATTTTTTTTTTTTGATAACGTTCTCTGTTATGAATTATAAAATTCAAACACACGTTCAAGTTTTAATAATTGTTCTCTGCCCAAACAATGCAGTTTGGATCACACAATTTCTTTTTAAAACTAATGTTACAAATCTTATAACATATTCTATATGCTGCTGTAAATGACTCGAGGAACTGCCGATCTTCCATTTTCTTGGCTCGGAGTTTCAACGATCCTTCATTTCATGACTCGGCAACAACCGATCCTTCATGTTTGTTTATGCATAGTATATTATATATACCTATTCTCATAACCGTTTCCGGTTATCGAAGTGATCCATTTAAGAAGCCTATCTGAATATCTGTTACTGATATTCATCTGACATCCTGCATCTTAAATTAAGTGATAAGGACAACGCAACCAGCAATTGCGATACTTTGGCCAAATATTTTCACATGCTTTGCATGATCATATTCCTGGATGTGATACACATCAACGGAATACGTCCTTCACTTCACTTCACCTGTTATCTAGAATGGTATTTCCTGGTTCCTACCAGTCCTCTTCGTTTAAGGTCAGATTTAAACTACCAATTTCCAACTAGTAATATGAACGAATATAGGAAGGCACTCCTGGTAACTAAAGATACGCAGACATACGGTGTCGTTTCCCCATGACTCCGTGTGTCTAGTTATCTTTAGTATTCCGGAGTCACTCCGTATACCAGATCATACTCTATCCCCTGCTAAGAGCTACACATTCAGCCTATGTATTCTTGATGTTTTAATTCAGGAGGGCATTGCAATATGTCAACTGCAACATTGTGTCGTCATGAAGACCCCGTCTTCATGGAGACACCTTGCTGTAGCTCACGTATGCCAATGTCCTGTAGAACCCACCCATCGAGAATACACATCCTGCTCAAGTGATTTGGATACGATTTAATAATTAAGAGTCAACTTTCAGCATCCATGTTGATCCCTTTATCCTCGTTTCCGTTACAGTTGTATATAGCTAAGAGGGACTAAATCCGTCCATTAGCTTGTTATGCATCTTCTCCTTCGTATCGAAGGGCTACATTTCCCTACTTGGTTCACTTCTTAATCATTGGATTAAGCAGCCCATACCAACGGATGTGATAAGTTTAACCTATTAAACTTAGCCAAGAATTTCCCAACTGTAACTAAATTCAGAATACTAACTTATTAGACGTCATTTAAACGAGGTCTAATTCCCAAGAATGTATTAATTTTTTCTCCTTAACGTTATATAGTTAAGGTCCATTAGTTATGGATATACTTATCGTATATCCTTTATTCTGAATTCAGCATACGAGATCATTAATGGAGTTCGAAAGCAAATTTCGATTACTCCAAAGTTAATTGATATTCCTTAGCTCCTAAGCTAATCCTGAATACCTGTCGGTTATGGAATCATATTCTTCCTAATCATTTTTAATGTCAATTAAAAATTCATCTTTACCCAAGTATGAACTAATTGCATATTTCAACTTAAAAGTTGCATTTAGGTAAGAACAGATATCAGATCCCATTTAGCATCCATCCAAGGACAATTAAACAAATCCAAATCAAGAAATAACATTATATTTCCAAATTAGTCATCAATATCAGACTGATATAATTATTAAAAATATCACACTTGTAATTGTATTCATCATTTCATGTCATGATCCATACATTTACCAATCCAACTGAATGGACAAGGTTTACATAAAACCTCAATACAACTCATAGATAGAAGAATATACTTTCTTCTTTTCACAATTCCTCGAAGAGGAATAAAATCAACAATTACAATTCATCTTCAACTAATCAAGAAGCATCAGAAAACAGCCATGTCTTCATTCTAATCAAATTCCATCTGTAAAATGATTTGCACGGGTCAATTCAATGAACTGAGCATATTAAGCACTTATCCTTAAAATGAGGTGCTTCAACTAACTGTCTCAATAAAAGAACCCTGCTTTTATGAAACGACAGTAAGACATCAATCACGAAATAGGTACAAAAGAAAGATCAACATAACAACTGAACTATCAAAATAACATCACAACCAGCCAAAGAACTGCTGTCCCGTTTCCACATAACCGTTACAAGTCTTAATTCACAATATTTGCACAGTTAGAAATATAAATAGCTTACTGCTGATATAACACACTATTATCCTTTCCACGCCTTTCATTAATAATAAATGCAAAGGATGAAACTAACTGAAATTTAAATCCATTACTTTCCTTTCAGTTCATGCATCATATTAGAATCCAAGCAATCAAGCACAGACAAGAAAGTGAACAAAAATGCATATAGTCACTCTTATCTAAGAACTACAAGATTCGTTATCAACGAATTATATATTTCTAACTGAATGAAAGAAGAACAGATCATTTTTCCAAATCATTCATCCATGTCCCTATTTCTTTCCACATGACTGTCCTAACAATGGAATCCAAACGAGAGACAAATCAAGATAACAGTTCAGAGTGAAACTTACAAAATCCATTCGGAATTCACTTTCTGGCAGCAAGAATAATTTCATTTATAATCCTTTTAAAATGAAAACAGGGAAGAATTCATCATCCATATCCATATTTCAAGTTCATAATAGTATGCAGAACTCCAGAATGCAAAATCAGATGTCATTGCCTTTATCAAAGTAAACCGTACAGGGTGTCAATACATGGATCTAGTACATTCAAGACAACCCCCCATAGCAAGACAAAATTTCTAGGCATGTATTCCTTTGCTCAGCAATTCAAGGCTAAGTCGTAATCACCAAAATAGTCTAATCTCAAAAGACCGATCAACATCAATAAACACAGCTAATCATCATACTTTCTTAGCAAGATCACCGTTTATTCATTATACATTCAGAAGGAAAGCTATTTCTTTTCTAGCTCCCATGAATACTCATTCGTATTCGTCAATTCACATAAAAGAAGAAACACAACAATAATTATATTACTAGCATATCCGTCTAATCGAGTTCACAATACTCAGATAAAACTCTAATGCCAATTCCTTTAAAATGCAAAATGCTATTTCCTTCTAATCCCAGAATAGCAGAGGGAAAAGAAAATTTTTATTTCTTCAGCAAGAAAAGGAAAGAAACGGCCAAAAACGTGTTATCATTTATTTCTCCAAGGCAACTTCCTATATTCAGACAAAATCCAATGATGTATTCATCCTAATCAAACACAGCAGAAGAGAGAAGATCCATTTCCTCTTGTAAAATAAATTTCAGTATAGAAATGACCTCATGCAACTCGCACAGCCGATACAATTATATCACGAAAGACCATATAACAAAGAACATTCTCATAGCAGTGAAAATAACCCACACAGTCTGCCAGTTCATGAAATAAAACTTAAACAGTGAAATACCCATTCCATGAAGCTCGAAAAGAAATGATATTTCTTTTAATCCTGAATAGTAGATAGTAAACAAAAAGATCTTATTTCCTTCAATGAAAACTTTAGTATAGACACGACCTCAGGCTGTTCACACAACCAATACAATCATATCGCAAGTTCAGGTGACAACAAAACAATAGTACAGCAATAAAATACCCATACTGCCTGTACAGTTCCACATACTATTTTACAAGAATAACCAGTTCGAAATTTCATATTATGTCAATAACCAGCACAACATGGAGGTGTTTCCACTCAATTAAAATGCAAGGAAAGATCAATCACCACAGCAAGAGAACAATTTTACCCCATCATTTCCAAAAATGACAACAAGGGTCAACGAACCCAAATCATAGCAACATAACACGACTGTATTTCCATTTCTTTTTTTTTTACATACAAAGGCAGTTCCAACACAACAGCAAGGGAACGATTTCTCAGAAAGGAGAACATCTCACAAAGCCTGTTCCTATTTCATACAACATGAACAGAGAAAGAAACTATCTATTTCAATCCACCATACTATCAACCATCTAATATAGTAATTCATGTTCCAACTTGATTCGTGCAAAGACGAATCAAAGCCTAGCAACCAGAAGTGAAGCTTCTTAACATTTTCAAAAAAAGAAGGCAAGAATCAACAAAATCCAAATCAAATCGACCTGAAAACAATCACACAATCCAAACCCAAGAGCAGGGTTGTTTTAATGAGACACTTAAACAAAGCAAGAATTTTTAAAGAGAAGGGCTTAACATGCCTGTAATCTCTTTTCTAGAACCCGAAGAAAGCTTCGTTTTCCGAGTTATTTCCTTCCACCACGGCAACACAAACTTCCCAACACTCCTTTCTTCTTCAGGCTCAACAACAGCCTTAAAATCTCCAAGAACAGTGTCAAATTCCAAGAGCTGGGTCGACTGAACCAGACCAGAAAAACTAAATGCAAAGCAACTTTGTAAAAGCCCGAATCGACAAAATGAAAATCAGAATTCCCTCATACACTTTCCAAGGTGAGATGGTCGCGAGGACCAAGAATAATCAATGCATTAAAGGCTCTGCCTTTTCCTAACTTCCCACGCCACTGCCAACTTGAGTTGGCGAACTCTAAATTTCAAATTTCCCATGCAAAACCGAATTTGGCTCTATCTCCACATAGATACCTCCATTTCTTACCTGCCCCGCCAAAA
Organism: Taxus chinensis; assembly: GCA_019776745.2. Classification (NCBI taxonomy): domain Eukaryota; kingdom Viridiplantae; phylum Streptophyta; class Pinopsida; order Cupressales; family Taxaceae; genus Taxus; species Taxus chinensis. The sequence goes on along the minus strand of CM034147.1, from coordinate 473,612,737 downwards.
CTGGCACTGTCCACGTATGGACTTTCCATTAAATGCTAATGAATACCCTCCTTCCATCCTTATCCTTTCCCTCCAAGGGTCTGTGTGCCCCTTTAGATTAGGATTAGTTTAGGTTGCATATAGTGTTCAACCTAGGTCTTAGTTTAGCCTTAGGTTATTAGGGCTTAGGTCTATTTTTCCCCTTTTTTTTTGTAATTTAAAAATCCACTTAGGATAGTATTTTAGGATGCATGTTAGGACTTAGGATTAGTTTAGGGTTTTAATTCCTACTAACCACTAACACCAAACAACTTCCATCTAGCCTTCCAACTGACATTCACGTTAATGCAGAGCAGGACGTTCCGTCCTTTGGATCACGTGTCAAGGCCACCCGTGTCCAGGCATTTCTTGCCTCACGAGGTCCCAAGTTTGACAGTACAGGGTTCAAAAATCAAACCCCTATCATTGGCATTTACGTGTCAACTACTCATTCCTGCAATCAGGTGCTGCACATTCATATCAACCTCTAGTTCGGTTCAAGAATAAATCGACACAGAAATCACAAGAAGCCCTCAGCACACTTTGGTTCATTGAAATTGATTCAAGGTGTGTTGTCAATCAGCAACGAGAGTTTAACAAGTATACGACAATTTGTCGTCACATCAGAGTTTATATTAACATGTTTGCTTTCATTCCAGCAGTTATAACAGCTTGAAAAACTTTCACCAAGATAACATATAAAATCAAAGTGTTACATGATTGGCTACAGGCCTTCTAGGGGAAAATTTCCCACCAAAACTCCACTGAGCCATAACTTGAAAAATACGTGGAGTTAGGAGGAAAACTTTACCTTTTTGGAAAGCTGAGAAAGAGCTCTATCCAATGGTGCCATTTCCATAAGGTTTTGAGTTCCTAGAAAACAAAATATTCTGAATGAGGCACAAGAGAAGGAAAGATGTAAAGGAGTTAGCCACAAAATGAGCAGGGGCCACATTTGGGATAACAATTTTGGCGACTTAGAGGGGTCATCTGCCTGCTAGATGAAAATACCAGTTATGTGAAGCAGTCCATTGGGCATGGAGTCATCAAATTTTTTATTGGAACCCCAATTGACTTAGAATGTTGCAAGGAGGAAGATGGAATATCACCTGATGGAAGCAAGGACTGCAAAACATCTCCAGGGACAGCAAGTTGTGCCAAAGCACTTAGGGAAAGCAAAACTAACCTACAACAAAACAATGTGCACAAGCACTTGAAGGAATGGAAACCTAAGCTAATATTTACAAGGCGGAGAATTTTCCTTTAGAAGCAATGCTTTAGATAGATTCCACTGACTGGAATCTGCAGTTCTTCACCATCCAATGAAGCCAATTGGAAGGCATTGTTGTTCTTGCACTTCATGACCATGTATGGGCCACTCTAAATGGCATCAAATTTTGAATGTCTTCCCGGTTTTTCTCTATCTGCATCCCATTTTAACACTAGATCTCCAACTTGGAAAGATCTACTCTTGGCCTTCCTATCGAAGGTCTTCTTGATCAAAGCTTGATCCTTCTCCATTGCTTGGGATGCCTGATCTCTGATCTCTTGGAGCTCCATCAACTCTGCATATCTCACCTCCATGGGCCCAACATCTAGCAACTCTAACTGATTCATGAGTTCCAATGTTGGCAACTCAAGTGACATGGGCAAGATTGCCTCTCTTCCATAAACAAGCCTGAATGGAGAGTTACCTATGGATCTCTTGGGAGTTATCCTATCAGCCCATAAGGCTGATTTCAGTTTGGTATGCCAAGACCTATGATTCTCATCAAGAGTCCTCCTAATGATCCTCAACAAGTTATTTTTTGTAGACTCGGCCTGGCCATTACCTTGAGGGTAATAGTTTGATGAAGTTCTTAGGTAGATCCCGTTCTTGACAGCCCACTCAGTCACCTTGGATCCAATGAATGCCAATGCATTATATGAGATTATTGTAGCATGTATACCAAATCTGGTTGCTATCCCCTCATAAAAATCTAAGATGCTAGACTCATTTTCCTCTTTGAGTGTTACTGCTTCAGTCCACTTGGTGAAGTAGTCCATGGCTGTCAAAATTCATTTGTGCCCTTGACTTGAATTAGGATTAATAACTCCAATGAAGTCCAAACCCCATTGCATGAATGGTTGGTCAACTCAGATTGGATGCAATGGAAGGGCAACAAGTCTCTCTTTTCCTGTGAAGAATGCACAATTCTTACACCTCTTGATCCATGCATAACAATCACTGAAAATTTTAGGCCAATAATAACCAGCCTTCGTGATTTTTAGAGCTGTCACTCTTGGTGCAAAATGACCACCAGCTGGTCCACCATGGATCTCTTCCAATACCCTCTGAATCTGATTTGTGCTAATGCATTTCAGCAACACTCCACTCACATCTTTCTTGAACAAAACTCCATCAACAATGGCATATGGGACAGCTTGCAATCTGAAGTGTCTTCTTTGGGTCTTGTTCATCTCCGAAGGGCATAGGCCTGTGCTTAGGAAGTGCATTATACCTTGGGTCCAGCAAGGAGTGGGGGCAGCATTGTTTTCTTCTTGAGTGCCACATGGCTCATGGCTGTTTTGAACTGTCAAAACAGCCTCTCCTTCATTGCATGCTTCTTTTTGCTTCCCCAAAACCAGCTGCTCACACAATCCTTTTCCTCTTACCAGCTTGGTGATTTTGATCTCAATGTCATACTCCATGACACGGGTGATCCAACCTGCCCTTTTCTCGTTCAAATCTTTGTTGAGGAGGAAGTCCTTAACCCCAGCATGTGAGACCAGCAACTGGACCTTGTTGTTTGAGACTAAATGCTTGAATTTCTTCAGGCTTCTGATTACTGCCAACACATGCTTCTCAATAAAAGAATACCTCACCTCATAGTCATCTAGGCTCTAGCTGAAGAAAGCAATTGGCTGCTCATCGTTGTCCTTGTTCTGCTGTACCAAAATGGCAGAAATAGTATCATTACCTCCAAATGCATAGAGGATGAAATCCTTGGAGAAATCTGGGTTGATGAGAGTTGGTGCTTGAGAGATAGCTTCTTTGATTGCTTCAAAACTCTCCTTGCCTTCTGCTGTCCACTTGAAAGCCATGCTCTTCTTTAACATTTTGGTGATGGGCTTGACAAGGGCTGCAAAATCTAGGACAAACCTCCGAACAAAGTTTATCCTCCCCAAGAAACTTTGAAGGGCTTTCTTGTGGCTTGGCAATGGTAGTGCTCTTATGGCTTCAACCCTCTCTAGATCATTTGCTAATCCTTCTTTGGAGACAATATGGCCAACGAGCTTTCCTTCATGTGCAAGAAAGATACACTTCTTAGGATTCAAAGACACTCCAAATCTCCTACACCTCATGAAGACTTGTCTCAAATGAGAGAGGTGGTCTGCTGCATTCTTGGAAAAAACAGTGATATCATCAAGGTAAATCAGCACCACATTGTTAATCAAACCTTTGAACGCCATGTCCATTGCTCTTTGGAAAGTAGCACCAGCGTTGGACAACCCAAATGGCATTTTCCTATATGCATAAGTTCCCCATTTGGTTGTGAAGGCTTTCTTGAACTGGTTTTCTTCCTTCACCATAATATTATCGTAGCATGAGTAGCCATCAAGTAGTGAAAACCTCTCGGAGCCAGCCACAACTTGCAAGATTTTATCCATGGAAGGGAGTGGGTAATGGTCCTTGAGAGATGCTCTATTCAAGTCTCTGAAGTCAACACACAATCTGATCTCTCCAATATTCTTTCTGACTGGAACCAAGTTGGCAACCCAACTAGAATGCTTGATTGGGAATATGATTCTTGACTCAACTAACTTTTTCAATTCCTTCCTCATGAGAGGTTCCATGTGTGGATTGACTGGCCTTTGTTTCTGCCTGATGGGCTTAGTATTTGGATCCAACTCAATGGTGTGCTAAGCTAACTTGGGATTGAAACCTTTCAAATCTTCGTAGCTCCAAGCAAACACATCAGGGAACTCTTGACATAGCTGTATGAACTCATACCTTTCTTGCTCAGTTGTCATCTTTCCAATTTGCAATGGTTTGTTCTCTTCCACCAAGATGGATACTGAATCTTCTCTCTTGACCTGAATGTTTACTTTCTCTTTCCTAAACTAATCATTGGGATTGAAAATGGACTCCAAAGTGATAAGTCCCTTGGGCAGCTTGTTAGTTCTCAGCTGTACCACTTGGTCACCATACCGTTGTTCCAATTTTTCCTGATTTTTAGCTAAGAACTCAGCTTCTTCTTGCAAGAAATGGATGATTTGCTGGTCATTTTCAAACACTTGCCAACTGACATTGTTATCCGGCACTGAAGGCATCACAATCACGTGGATGTTTGGTTGTACCTTGTCTTGTTGAATGCTTTCGACAATGTCAAAGGCTGCCCCTACTGCTGCAAGCCTATCAGCAGCTTGGTTCTCTTTCCTAGGAATGGATTTGATGCCAAAACCCTCAAAATCTTCAGTGAGGTCCCACACCTCTTTTCTTGTAGCACTTAAGTAGATCATTCTTTACAGCATATTGTCCCTTGACCTGATTTACAATCAATTCACTGTCACCAAAGACTTGCAAGTTCTTTATTCCTCTCTTTATTGCCTAATGCATCCCTTGCACCAAGGCTTCATATTCAGCAGTGTTATTGGAGCATGCAAACTGAAATCTAAAAGCTAAATAGTACTTTACTCCTTGAGGTTAAACAAGCATGTCTCCACCTCCTGCACCTTGTCTACTCCTTGATCCATCAAAAAACAGCTGCCATACCTCATTGTCATCCTTGTGGTTTGGCTTGGTGATGCTAGGAATGGGCTGATCTTCTTAATGTATGAAATAGACCCCTAGCTCAGATTCTTCTACTTCTTGATAAGGATCAAAAGCATGCACCTTGTTTTCCCATTCATCAAGAGTTAGATCTGGGATGCTTCCAACCTTGGTGTCAGCTTCATCAGTGCTTGGGTGATCTTCTTGATCAAATGCCGAATAGTTGGCATTGATCTGACTTGGAGTGTAAGGCTCAATGTGGAAGTTTGCAATAGGTTTAGACCTGATTGTAGCTTTGGTTCCATACCTTGTTCTGAACAGCATGTGTGACCAATCAACAGACAAATATCCTCCAATCTTGGCTGTGAAGTCCCTTGACAAGCATAGGGCAAAGAGTGGTGGAAGGTATATAAATGATACATCTTGTAAAACAACAACATTTGGACATGCATGCAAGGTAAGACTCAAGTTTCTAATCACTCCAACTGTTGTTACTGCTGTCCCATCCAGCTGCACTACCCCTTTGGATATGGTTTCATACTGGAGCCCTAGTTGATCAGCTATTTGTTTAGGCATCACTGAGCTACTTGCCTTGGAATCTATCATGCAATTGTGCACTAACTGATTTCCAATGATTAATGAAACATAGAAAGGAGTGGGCTTCAACATTTTACCTTACTGTCCTCCATGATTCCCTTCAGGCTGGGCAACATTTGTGAGCACTTTCTCTTGCATCTGAACTTGCTGATTCAAAGTTGGCCAGTCCTTCATGGAAGCTTGTAGAAAATCTCTTTGGCTTGGGATAGATAGGGATTCCCACATTGATATATTTACATTTGTATTCTTCATCTGATCAATGATACTTGAATGGTGGTGGAGGATCTCTTTGTTGTCCCTTGGTTGGCACATTTACTCCTTGTATGTGGGCAGCAACAATTGGTATTTGAGTTGGTCTAGGAGCTATTCTTGGCTGCCCTTATGCATTTGAAATTAGATTTTGCTTGCCAACCATTTGTGGAGCCATAAAAGGTTGTGAGATTGGTTGGAGCTAATGGCTGCTCTTCACCCAAATTCCTTCTTTTTGACCTTGTGTTGGCTACAACACCTTGAGAAACTGCTTGATTCATGCCACAGAAATTTTCTGCTTTCCAGTTTACCAATGTGGTGTCATTTGGGGCTGATTGCTGTTGGAATGTTTCTTGTTGTTGGTTGTTTCCTTGACTGCCCTCACCCTCCACACCAGTAGTTGTCACCATTAATGCTTGATTCAAGGCACCGTTGAAGCACATAGATTGGTTGTGAGGTTCATTGCATGGAAAACACCAATCATACTCCTGAGCAACATTGTTTTGTGTTGGCACCAATGCCTTAGAGGCAGATATAGCATTTGGCTTATAGGGCTAAAATGGTCTGTTGGCAGGAGGCCTTGCTTGATTTAAATTTATAGCTGGATTGGGTGGTCTATGAGGTTGATATGGCTGCCTGTTACATTGAGCTTGAGGCTGGAAGGAAGGTCTAAAACTTTGGGCTTGTTGCCTCTTGAGAGTAACCAGCTCATTACCTAAATTTTGCAATTGCTTTATGACTTCTTGAAGCTCATTTGGGGCACTTGGAGATGAAGTAGAAGCTTCATTTGAACTCTGATTTCTAGGAGTGGGAGAAGGAGCCAAATTAGGTGCTTGATTGGTGTTTGGACTCTCTAAACTTGGAAACAGTGGCATGGGAGGTCTAGGGGCTAGTTTGCCAGCTTGGATCAAACAATTTTCAGCCCTAATGGCAATGCTATAAGCCATAGGGATAGTTATGCCTCCCATGGACTGAATCAACATAGAAATATCAGAATTTAGAGCTTTGAGATAGTAGAGAAAGCACCTTCTGCTGTTGGTCTCTCTGCCACTGGAATTCTCTCCCAAGTCTTTCGAAATCTGAAGTTGAAATTAGTCAGCTGCTCATTGGGAGCTCTCTTGATGGTTGTCATCTGCTCCAAAAGAGACAAGTTGTCTCCCTTCTCTCCAAATTTCTCATGAAGTCCCATACATAGCTGATTCCAATTTGTGATAGAACCAGCTACAAGGCTTCTAAACCATTACAATGCTTTCCTCTTGAATGAAGATGCCAGCAATTTGACAGCCACTTGCATCTCATTGATTTCATGAATTGCACAAAGATTGGCAATGTCTTTAACATGATCACCTGGAGTAGTCTGATTCTCTCCAGTGAAGTATGGAATGTTCTTCGAGGCTGCTATTGGAATTGGATGTTGTGCATTGAGGGCAAGTGGGCTGCTACCTGTGAAATTGACATACGGATTCAGTGGTTGCGCCATTCTAATTGGTCTTAGAACCCTTGTTGATTGAATGAAAGGCCTACAAGTGGAGGAGTTGAGAGAGCTTTGTTTGGTGGAGATGGAGACCTTTGGATTCTCCTCCCACTTTGCCTTACTCTTGGAGATAACTGCAGATATTCAAACAACACCTCTTCTTCTCCAGCTCTTGACCTTGTAGTGATTCTTCTCATGAGTTTTCAGGCCTGCACTGCTGAAACCAGTTGATTCTTCTCCTTAGAGTCACCAGATGTGCAATTTATATCTCTTTTGAAGCAAGAAAATTTCAGCACATGCACATCAACTTTGTTGCAATAAAAATGAGACCTCTAAGGTCCCACTCGGTGTGTCAAAACTCCTGTTGCAAATCAACAGCACCCCTGGATGTAAATCAAGGTTCTAAATGATGTTTAGAGCATCCAGTGTGATTACACAACATTGAAACCTCTCTCTAAGTGTGGGACTTGTAAAATGAGAGAGGAATCTCCAGATTAGAGGCTGGTTCCTCAAACTCCTCTGATTAGATCTATTATTTGCACAACTGCAGAGGTTCAGATCCTAATTTTATCCTAATTTGCAAGGAGACAGGGATAAGAAATGCAAAAATTGAAACTAAACTAATGATGGTGATGCACCAAAGGAGTGGTGAACATTTTTACTCATGCAAATAGACACAAATAAGAAATTGCAGCATAAAACATCATGCACAGGTTGATAAGATGTAATCAAAG